>JAKXYG010000096.1:0-102500 GCA_025895645.1 Cardicola forsteri
TATATATATATATATAGTAAATCGGAGTAACGCTGCCATTTGAGGCTTGTACAATAACAACTAAGAGAGTAATAACCATGACTAAGGTAATAAGGTGAATTGTAAAAATGAAACAATTAAAACGAGTCACAGTTTTTAGTATTGCAAAAGCCAGATTTGGGGGTTTTAAAAAACATGAATTAAGTTAATAAAATAAATGATAAAACCTAAATATATAGATAGTAGGCAAACGTTGGAATGTGTATTTTGTATTATTGTTATATAAAAAGGTTTCTTGTTTAGTTGTTAAAAATAGGACAACCAATCAAATTGTAACAAAAAATATATCAAAAATAGGTTATCAAAGTAATGAGAAAAACGAAAAATGGAAAAGCACCAAAACTAAAAAACCGTTTAAGAAACCGTAAAATTGATGGACTAAACGTTTAATGAGTAGTCACTGTTTATGCTCAAAATGTTGCTATATGTATACAAATACTAATAAATTAATAGTATGGATATTTTCATTTTATTTTATGTTTTCTACTTTGAATGTTTTACAAGAAGCATCTTTCAGCAGTAGACATTTTAGCGTAGCCGAACGTGGGCCCGCATTTTAGTGCCGGTGGTGGGATTCGAACCTATGCCCACCGAGGTCCGAATTCGAGCGTTGTACTAATAGACCACTTTGACGAAAGCATCTAATTACTAGCCAACAGTATATTTTTTTATAAATTGCTAGACTATTGTTACAACTGTTCAGAAAAATGTAAATGTTACGTGTTATTAAATAAGGATTTTGGCAAATAGCACAACTGCATGGAACAACCTTGTACCTACATGGTCTGTAAATCAAAAAGGATTTTTGAATCAAATGTTGCATTGTACTTAAATGCACAAATGTCAAGGTTAGTTAAAGCAAAATAACAATAAATGTTTTGACTGTTAACTCTTACTTATGCAAAATAAAAATAAAAACATTACACAAGTATATATTTAAATTTATATATATATAACTGTACAATTAATTAACTGTCAATTAATTTTAATTTTCAATATTTGTTAACTTAAAATTTCTTTTTTCAAATAGTAATTTTATTGAAATAATATGGCTTATCAATAATTAAAGTCAATTGTTTTTTAACTTTTTTTTATAATTAAAGATATTAAAGTGTTATATTAGTATTGTCAGGTTTACTTGAATAATAAATTTACTAGGTTTTCAAGTCAACCAGGAGCACTATACAGCTGTTTCATCCTTATTTGGAATTATCAGTAGCGCATACCAGATAGGGCGTGGGTTCACGTTCATGTGTGTGTAAAACCTGAGAGGTGTATAATATAACATTTCTAAAAACAAATAATCTCTTAAAAACCCATTGATAAATATTAAAATGCATTAGAGTTTCTACATAGACAGCATTCAATTTAGTAAACAGTAATGATTTTGCTTAAAATTTGTATACATATTAAGTTAATTAAATAAAACAATTTCGCAATAATAATTTTAAACATAATGATTATTTTTTAATATAATTTTATAAGTGCATACATAATCTAACTCACGTTACCTCAACCATTTAGTTTATAGCAAATAAATTAGTTTTTAATTTTCTATGTACATTAAATTTTTAATAATTTATGGCGTACAAAATTAAACAATGGTGAGCAATTTAAACTTAATACATTGTTTCAATAATGTGCTACATTTTATTTAACTTCTTAACCTTTATTTTTTTTAAAACGGCTTGTGATTACAATAAGGTCAAATAGTGGAATATTTTCCTAACTGCTAAACATTACAAATACACAAAAATGTCATAATTTTGCTTTAACTATAGCAAAATTGTAGATGTGAGATGTATAAGTACTAGGACTATACACAAAGTTTTAGAGGATTATACATATCCAAAAACAGCAGCAACTGGGCCTGCACCATCTACAAGGAAACGGAATGATTTGTTTATAATAACTAAATTGAAAAGAAATAGAAAAAACTCATGAAACAAATAAACAAAAAAAAATTATTTTTTTATATTCACTTATCTGCAAACGGATGAAAGCAGTGAAACTGCAGTTAAAGAAAACATTAGAAAAAGTTTTATTTAAGCAGAACTTAGAAAAACGTATGTATGAAAACTGACCAGTTTGTTTTTCGAAATCAATTTCTTTTTACTTTACGTTATATAAAATGAATACCAACGTTAGAAAAGATTAGCATCATAATAATGATGACCATAATGTTATAAAAAAAATTTTGATTTTTTCCTAACCAACTGTCGGAATTATTGTGTTTTAAATGGACAAAAACCCAAAAAACTACGATAATGTTGAAAGAAAAGTAATAACTATCGAAACCGACAGTCGAATTAAAGAAAAATTACAACAAACCAATATTTAATATTGTAAAAAACAAAAAAAGATTTTAGTTATTCGACGTTAGGAATTCGAGGAAAAGAATTTGGTTTAACACTTCAATTACCAAATAATAAGAAACAAAAGGATAATAGAGTTAGTTTTTGAAAGCAAGAGAGTGAATGACTAGTCTGTTATTGGCGTTCCGTATATTTTACTGACAAAAGAATAATTCAGGACATTTACTTCCAGTTGTTAGAAACAAAAGCCAAACCTAGACAAGTGATGCGTTAGTTTGCTATAATCAATCTATTAAATGGACATTTATAAGTAAAACCTTAAATAGTAAACAATGTGTTTCAGCAAAGAGGAATGTTTTTTATGATAAAATGCAACACAATCACATTAAAGTCACTTATGTTATTCAGGATAATGCCCTATATCATACGTCCATAAAGATAGCGTCACATTTATCCAGGTTAACTTTATTGCTTCATATTTACATTTAGACATTAAAGGACTAAAATCAAAATGTTTTTCATTTGATTACAGTCTGGACGTTACCGTTATTGAACATTTCTTTACTATGACAAAGTGTTACATTAATAATCATCTTGAAAATGAGGATCTATACAATTGCATCCGGTTTGTTGTTCAGTATGAGATTAAACCTCATCGACAGCATACAAGTAGTTATAAAGAAGGGCGATTATATTGATTATTAAATATTTGGTATTTAACAATGCAAACAATTAATTGGTAACTAAAAACATTCCGTATATTTGTTTTTTTATATTTGACGTTAAATTTTATATTAATAATTTTACACATTTTTTAAAAGTTTTGATATTTTATGTAAATGTTTTTTTATATAAAATACACATTGTTAAAGTTGAAATCGTATTTCATTTATTATGTATTGTTTATATCATGATTAAATTGAGATCTTTTTTCGTTTATATGATTGCTAGAGATGTTTTAGTCTCATAACTACGTTTTTATCAGTAATTGTTTTAGGGCTTATATACATATATATATATATATATATATATAGTCTAAAATGGTACTTGTCAATAAACACTTATTTTTAATTTTTTTGTTTTAACTTGAGAGTTATATTTTTTTGACAAAGTAATTATGCTAAAATAATATGGATTATCAATACTTGAAGTATATTGTTTTTTAAGTTTTTTATATTTATGCATATTTAAGTATCTTAGAAGTTTTGGATAAATAGCAGTCAAATGGGTAAATAGTAATACTTACAATAAAAAATTATATACATATAACGATTACGCAACAATAATTAAAAAAAAAATTTTTTTTTAATAATTTTACAAGTGTTTACATAACCCAGCACACATTACTACATGTATTTTATTTAGTTTTCACATTTTGTATATATATAAAATTTAGCATTAATTATAGTGAAAAGATCAAAGAAAATTTTTAAATAGTTGACCTCTCATTTTTGTTTTATCGACCTATCAAACATTTTTGATTTAAACCCTTAACCTTGGCACAATTTTGAACACAACGAGTTTGAATAATGGAAGCTATTTCTTAACTACTAAAAATTACAAACAAATAAAAAAAGTTATAATTTTGGTTTAACTAATGCACAATTTTCGGATTTATTTGAGACAAGTACAATGACTACATATAGAGAGTTATAAAAGATCATACACGTCCAAAAACAGTAGGACCTGATGATTCGTTTATTATCACCAAGTTAAAATGGAACAGAACCCACATTTAGTGCTGATAATGAGAATCGGTTACATTTTCACTCAAATTTAGGACTAGCCTACTTATATTTTCAAACAATTTACTTTAACTTATAACCGTCTACAACAAATAAAATCGTTTGATTAATTGAGTGTTGTTTTGTGTCAGTTGCTACGTCTTTGTTATTTTTGGGGCAATGGGACTACCAATCAATTAGTAAACTTTATATACACCGCATGTCGCCTACTTATACACAACTCTTACTAATAACAGCGCAATCAAAGTCATTTTAACCAAACCCAATCAATGACACCGTCAAATACAACGACTAAACTAAAGTATATTTTTAAAAATTTAACAGCTACGGCTTTTTAAAGTTACAACTACATTTTTTGCCAAAAAAAATCAATCCATCAAACCAGCTAAATCTTGTAATCCTTCCAAATATTGTTTTTCATTTCTTCGCGATCCATATAATTGTACGCGGCTTATGTCAACTGGTTTTGAATAAACTGAACGTGGTCTTTGATAAGGTACAGTTTTTCCACGGTAACCTCTATATGATTGAGGCCCAACGTATCGTACTCCAGTAACTCCTTAAAAAAGTTAAAATATTAATTAATTTACAAAAATAAATTACAACTTATTTTAGAAATGTGTTACGAACGTTTAGTAATATTAATTCATCTAACCAACATTTTAAATGACAAAGTTGACTTTATATTTAAATGAAACACAAAACAAAAATTATAATGTAACACAGTGTAATTTGTGTACACAAACATAAAACATATCATCTAATGTCAGTGAAAAAATTAATAGGTTAAAAAAAATGTACAACGCAATTATTATATTTTTAGTTATTATTCGTAAATTAAAAATTACAATTAGGTTGCACATTAATTTTAAATTAATTTATATACAAAACGGAATATGTAATAAAATGTATTTACTATTTATTAATTTATGTATTTATAAAAATGAATATATATTACAATTAAATTGTAATAATTCTAATACAATTTATGAATTTTACGATTGCACTATACAAAATACTAAATGCACTTAATATACAAATAATATTTAATAATAATAAAAAATAATAAAACATTACTTTTTATTTGTTTATTTCCATAATATCGGTAACCTAATAAAACAATTGTATGTAATAATTATTAAGAATTAAACTGCAAAATATATTTAACCATGTCATAAAAAATAAATTCTTTTTATTTATCTGCATAAGAAAAAGGAATTTTAATTACAAGTAAAAATGTAGTATTTCTTAACAAACCATTTTGAAAATATATCAACAAATATTTTGAAAACATTAATTTATTCAAACATAATAATAATAATAATAATAGCAATAATAATAGTGCACTGCTTTATATTAAATATCAAATATAATTCAAAAATATAAATTATAATAAATACTTTATTAAAAAAGGAAAACGTTTAACTATTAATCATATTTTACGGTTGCTTTTGAATAAATAAAAATATATTAAAAAGGGAATAACGTTTTGAATAACTTAATAATACAGACAAATGTACGCGTGTTTTAATAAATCAATATACATATATATTAATATATTAATACATAACAAATATTTTTTAAAATTTGATCTATTTATTTTTAGTACTTCGAATGTTTTGCAAGAAACGCATGCCAGTGGAAATTTTAGCAAGGTCAAACGTGAGCCCGGTTCCGGCTATGGGATTCGAACCTATGCCCCCAGGTTCAAGCCGAGCATTGCAACGCTAGACCAACCCGGCACTTTATTAATAAGCATAATAATATAAATTAAATACTGCATAACATGACAAATATTGTTTGCACTTACACGTAAAAAATTCTGCATAAATTACCAAAAATAACAGAAGCACAACAAATATTGGACACTTCATTATTGGCAATAATCTTTTATTTATTTCCAGCTATAAACTTTTTTGTCATAACAAATAAAACATTATAATGATAAATTTAAGCATTTAATCAACAATTTATTACAACATAAAAAAAAATCAAAAATTGTTTAATAATTATTTTGCAAAGGAAACATGGCAAGTGCTTAATATTTGAAATTACATGTTATCTTTAGGGAAAAAATAATGAACAAAAGTTTTACAAGTAAAATGGTTATAAAATGACATGTTCAAAAGTCGAAAACTGAACTAAATTTGATAAATTTCGGAGATAATTAGAATACTAAAACATACAAGTTTAAAAACTCTTACATACAAAGCTATTTCGACTTCTAAAATAACTACATAAGTAGCCTTGTGCAACAGCTTTGTCCCACTAGATGGTTGCCGCTAGGCCAATTAATTGAAGTATTAGGCTGTTAGAATGAGATAATGTTAGAAAATCGACTAACAATCACTAAACGACAATGCAATTGTACGATGTATGAGAATCCTTCTATAGGGCAGCAATACTTTATTTAAGGCAAAAAGTGTTATATATCAAGCTGCCTTCAGTATTCTTAAAATGTGCAGAAATAAATCCGTCTATTTCAATATTAAATTGGGTTAAGTATAAAAGAAAACTCAAACTGCGAAATGATTTCATTTTGTACATTTTTATCACCCACTAAAATATCTCGAATGTTAACTTTTCAGAATATGGAATATCAAAAGCAACTCAATGTTAAAATTTGAATCGAACTTTTAAAACAGAGTAAATAAGATTGGACACGAAATCATCATGCTGATAGTTGTATGTTAAAAAGCAAACATTCAAACAATCAACAAATACAACAGTCATTTTAAACATTACAGTTTTACAATGTTTATTGTTTAAAGATTAAATATGTAAAGAAAATATTTGAATTAAATCAGAATCTTTAGACTTACCCAGTTTATTACTTTGTGTTGGCTAATATTATATTATATATATATACATATATATACCGGATGTGTCAATAAACAAATTCTAATTCATATAACCATCGTGTTTTATATTAAATTACAATCAACCGACAACTGTATTAAATCGCATTACGATGTTGGTTGCAAATATTATTATTATTATCGCATTAATAAACAAATAATGATTATAAAAATTTTTATGCATAAAACATGTGATTGCATAAGTTAAAACATTTACCACAAAAATACAACACAAATATATGCAATTTCACATTGCGTACAAATAAAGTTTTGTTTTCAAATGAATGAAAAAATATGACCCTATTGGTTTCAGTCTATAAAATACTGACATCGCCTTTCCAAGCCTGACTTTAACGTTGATTTCGGTTTTTTCCAGGTATGTGAAAGAATAGACAGATTCAACATGATAGCCACTAATTTAACAAACAAATAACCATTTGGTTTTGTGCACAACACTTTTGTTTTTCTACAGTTAAACCATAGTTTAACTTAAAAACGGATGTCATGGAAACTGATATTATCTGCAAAGTTCGAATCTGTTAAACGACTGAGTGAAAAATGTGTTGCCAACATTCATTCCACGGTGACTGCTTAATGTTAACAACCTATTGCTATTATCATTAATACTATAGCATGAAAATATCCATTTTTGACTTTGTTTCGTTCTAACAAAAACACTGTAAAACTGTCTAACACTTGTTAGGAATTATCAATTTTGAAGTTTCACATAGACATGAATGGACGTCAGAGTTATGGGAAATTGACACAGACCTTATGAATTTATGATTAATTCTAAATCTAATCAATGTTGAAACGGAGTGTATTTGTTACTCGGAAAATATAAAATTCTAATATTACACAAATTATATGAACATAGACCCTTAAAAAATCAATTTAAATGTTCACATTGTAATAACTAAATAACATTTGATGGCTAAATTTCTCCAATTGTAGTTATATTTTTTTACATAACAAAAACACTATGTTTACTTAAAAGTTATTTAACTAAAAATAAGTAAATAGAGTAATGCTTGTAAAGTCTCAAATTCGAATGATGGTAATATTCCTGACTGCTACCTCCTCTACATGGCGCATCCTGGATTAGCAGATCACATGCATCCATACAAATAACCACAACGGTATAACTGGACTTCCGCTTCAGTAGGTGGGTGCAAACATAAAACCAGGAAGCTAAAAAGATATCTTAAGGTATACGTATATCATATGTAGCCATTTGGCTAAGAGAGATAACCATGACAAAAGATCAGGTGACCTTGTCAATTTTTGCGAACAGTGGCGACGTCACAAGGATGCCGTCTACCAGCCAAAAAATTTTGTTATTCTTCTACGTTTATTATGCTTATCAAGCTATCGAAATCAATCGTTTTAATAGGCCGTAGAAATAATAAATAGGTAACTAGATCATCAACCACAATGAAAAAATTCACGAAATTGTAGGTTTTCTGTGACAAATTCTAAAATAATAGAAGATAAACTGTGAGGTGAATTCATTTCGTATATTCTCTTCAGTCACAAACAAAGAATCAATATATATATATATATATATATATATATATATATATATATATATATATAGCTAAAATTATATGATGTAGTTAACTTAACATTAATAACTACACATACATACACATACGCAACATGCATATGTTAAATCCACGCTAAATTTAATGAAGTTATAATGTTAAGTTAATTACATCATATAATTTTGTATATATATATATATATATATATATATATATATATATATATATATATATATATATATATATATATATATATATATATATATATATATATATATATAGTGATTCTTTATATGTGATAGAAGAGAATATACGAAATAAATTCATCTCACAGTTTACGTCTTCTATTATCTTTGTTTGGAATTATAAAGGGAACCTAATGCTTTAAAATTCTAAAATACTAACCATCTTCCCTAACTTTTTAAAAACGATATTAAGAAAATATAACAATTATCAAAAAAATATATTTTAAAATGCATATAGTCTACATAGAAATAGCCTGTCTTGTCAGCTTATAAGCTTGTAAGTTAAAAAAAATAGTATTGAAATTATACAAGTGTGTCGACATATCTCAAATGCAAGTTCAAATTGGTGCTGCCTGCTTCGTTTTGCGCAAGACTTTCAAAGCTCTTTTGGCAGCCAAACTTTTGGCCAAGCGATAATTTCGACCAACACCGTAAAACCGACCTTTGCCCAAAATATGAGCGCACACGGATATTTGACCATTAAGGGTTCGTTGAGGACGTCTAAAACCAACAACAACAACAGTCAATCATCGCAAAATGACACAATTAATTACCAATTTCGCTTAAACAATTTTTGTCAACAAAGTCGGAATGATACAATTGCTGAGTTCGAATACCCATTGGAGGCACTAAATGGGTATCTGTATTTTCGCTCAATTAACATAAACAGATAAGTGGTCTGACACGGTATTTTTCTTTTTGAACTACAAGTTGGTGACGTAATCGTTTATTCATTATTTCCGTATCAGTAAAGTATCTTGAACAATCGCTTATTATTGTTTTGTATAAGAAGGAAACCTTCCAATGGTGCCACTTACTTACCAACATTAAAATAACAGTTTCATTTTTCTTGCAATCTTTGCTCTTAGCCAAATGGATATATATACATATATGCGCATATCTCAAGATACCTTATGAGTATGCTAAGTGTATACCTTCAAACACTAGCCAAGACAAAAGCCTAATTAAAGCGCATGCACTCTCTTATCCCTGCTATTCTACGTCCAGAATACACCAAATGGAAGTGCGAGTTCTGAAGTATTACAATTACCAGAAATTCAAACTACACAAGCATTAATTAAATCATCAGAATCATTAACATCCATCAAAAAAATTTTGTTTTTAGCGAATCTATGAATTGATGTTGAGGTGTTGTTTACTGAATCTTAAAAATAAATAGGTAAAATGCAATTTAATATATTTAATTAAACCTCAAAAGGTTATTTAAAATTTTATTTACATACTTAAACAAAATTTCGTTTTAGTTCAATTGCTTCAATTGAAAACATGGTTTTAATTTTATTGTGTATTTCCAGTGATAATCGTAAATTGTGCAACAGTGGCTTATCGATATAGCGACGGGTTGAAAGATTCATATTAACCATAACAGTGGGGCAATTTTCGTGTGGCAATAAAATAAACGATGGATCGTCTGGCATATTAGCCATCATAAAGCCTTTGTTGGTTCGATATTTTTACAATATATCAGATAATCGACTTCGATGGTTTGACAAACCCCCTGACATTTGTCACGATTATCTCCCTTATGCCAAAGGCTACATATACATGATACACAAATAACTTAAGATACCTTTTAAATAGCCTGAATGTATGCTTGCACTCACCCATCAAAAACGAAAGCCCAAATATACCATTGTGCACTCGGTCCCTGCTGTTATTAGTCTAGATGACTGTGGGTACCTAGTCCAGGATGCACCACGTAACCTTCTACGTCAGCAGTCAGGAATATCACTATAATTAAACCTTGAGACTTTATAAGCGTTACTTAAATCATCGGAATCACTATCATCCATAACATAGATGCTTTTATTCTATAAACTCTTATTAGCCAAATAGGCATACATGTGTTGATAAAAAGCACCATTCCCTTCAATTATGAAATAACTTACTCAAACTTGGTGCTTTCTGGTTCCAGTTCTAAAAGTTGCCGAACAGGCGATTTGGGAATGCACGACGTGTAGCGTTCTACATAAACACAACCGAGATTGATCAAAAATGTAGAAATTAAAAATTTTAGTTGTTCATGAATACAATGCATAACACCAATAAATAAACCACTTTTAATTCTTTTAAACTTGTTGGCACCAAATACAAAATCAAATTTTAGAAAAAGTAATTATTGCATATTTTTAAATTTATTTCAATTTATGATTTCGCTCTCTATATTCGGTTAAACGCAGCCGTTTAACAATCAATCAAACGTTTCAACCAGCTTCAAATGTTTGTGGCATACCTAACATCAATTGACCATGTACTTCTAACACAATAAGAGAAAGATATCTAAAAATGGATTAACTATGTTTAACAAAGGATGTCCACTCGCAAACGATCAAACACTGATTAAAAAAACAAAGTGTACAAGGTTGAACAAGAATTACAAAACATTAAAGTGAACTTTTACAACAGTTTGGTAATAATGAATTCAAATCCTAGTATTCCTAAATTTTGAAAATAATCGAATAGCTTGAATGCTTTAAATAGAAATACTTTTAATAGTGAAGATTTAGCGCAACAAAAAAGGTGCTGCATTTAATGTCAATAGTGGAATTGGGACACTTCCTATCTACAAGGATAAAAATTTATCCAACTTAACCATGATGCCACTTCAGTGTATTATTGGTACTATTATTATCATTATTATTATCACTATTATTGCTATTATTATTGTTGCTGTTATTATTACTACTACTATTATTATTATTATTATTATTATTATTATTATTATTGCTATTATTATCAATATTACTATAATTATTATCATTATTACTATTGCTATTATTATTATTATTATTATTATTATTATTACAATTATATTATTAACAGCTATAATTCTTAAGTAAAATTCAGTATCATCGTATACGCAAAAATAGTTTACACTATTGGCATAAGCAAAATGGTCAAATAACAAAGTGATATAAAGTTATAGAATAATTTCAAAAACAAAATGGTTGTGGAAAAAGTTACAAATTATTTACGTTGCAAACAAAACAGTAACAAATTTGGTTACGCAGAGTAGAGGAATTCCTAAACTTCAAGCATCGGAAAAATACTAATCAATATTTGATAAATATACAAAAAATGTATTTTTAATATTATGGAAAATTTCACAGAATATTTTTGTATAATATCTATAATTTTAACCAAACAAACAAACAAACCGTACCAATGCGTTCTTTCATTAGCGGGTGAAACACCGACCAAATGGTGTCCAAATTACAATTCGAATCAATAAATATTGCACCGGCCAAAGATTCGAATACGTCACCTAAAGCTTTGGGAATTTCTACATCATCTGTATTGCAGTTGAGTGGATGGGTTGAAATCTTTGAATTGTTATTTGC
The DNA here is from genome assembly GCA_025895645.1 of Cardicola forsteri. NCBI lineage: Eukaryota > Metazoa > Platyhelminthes > Trematoda > Strigeidida > Aporocotylidae > Cardicola > Cardicola forsteri. Next base: position 12,109 of record JAKXYG010000096.1, read on the forward strand.
CTAAAAAGTATTTATTATTATTGTTTATTTCAAAATCTTTTCACCTTGAATAACATAGGACAACATATGATTCTACACTTATTTTTTAACTTCAAAAATCGTACACATTCTATTCGGATATTGTTAAACCCCTTCGTCAAAAATACGCTGCTTTCACTTTTTAAAAATGGTATCCTTTTATTCTTCCTTTAGCACTATTCTTTTACAGAAACCAGATTGCTAGTCTCACTCTCAAACGCCCCTCCTTCTTCAACCAGACTTGGGACCGGTTACAATATCGTTAAAAAACATGTATCAAAAAAACCTTGTCCAAATCAATATACAGTCGGTTCATCCTTGTTAAGAATTATTACTAATGCATTAATTGTTGCATGCAATATAAATTAATTTTATTGTGGCTAATAATATGGTATTCCCCTTATAATTTCTATATTTGTACAGCACATCAAACAATCGACTCCATTGGTTTCATAAACATAACAAACATGAGAATAACAACGTTTTGTTGGTTAATAGACGATATATGTGTGCTGGCACCACTGTTCACAAAAACTGACAAAGTCAGATGATGTTTTATCATAGCTATCCCCCCTTAACCCAACGGCTATATGTAATGCGTATACCTTGAAATAATTTTAAGTACCACAAGTGTATGTTGCACACATCCACCAAGATGAAAACTCCATTATTCCGGGTTTCCAATCCATATTTGTCTAAGATACGGAAACAGGATTATTACCATAATTGGACACTTCATAACGATTACTCAAATCCTCAGGATTATTGGTATTTTATGCCACATAAAAATAAATTGAAAACCCCCAACAACACGTACTGCTGTAATGGTGTTACCCGATACAAAATCGGATGTCAACTTTTGTGTCTCCCTACTTTGCCATGCCGATTCAGATTGCTTTGTGTTGGCCAACAAATTCTCCGACTCGTCATTGGCCGATTCTTCAAGGTCGTCGATTGATGATTGGACGCGAGCCGTAGAGTTGCACAGCGTTTCGACCTGATCGTCAAAAGGAGGAGACGATTGATTACAATACCGAACATCTACACTCTGCAACAAAGTAAAATAAAAGTCATTCAAGTTTGTTAAAATGGAACGTTATCAGTGTCAGTGTGACCCAGGCTCTCAACTTAGACTGTTTATAGATAGGAGGCTTGTGTATAGAGCAAGAAAACATCAATAATTATAGGATTAAGTAGGACTGTCCACCACTTTTATTTGATTTTGTTATGCATAACATTGTTATAGTAGGCTTATTGAAAATCAAATAACAGCAATATAAAATTGTGATATTAATTGAACGTTCTAGACTTGGAATATCTAGACGACTTTGTTTGATTTAGAAAATTTGACCACAACCCACAAACCACCTTTAATTTTATTTTGGAATGCGTTTTGATTCGACCCCACCTCCATCCAGTTAAAAATCTATGTCTCATCTACCACCCGACATTGAATTAGACAACTATGCAAATGCACCTTAATAGAGGTGGGATTCTAATAATCCTGACGATTATGACTAGTGCTCATAAAGTTTCAATATCCAATGGTAATATTCCTAACTGTTCCTCCTCCATGTGGTGCATCTTCAACTAAGCGAAGCATCTAGACTAATAACAGCAGGAACCGAGTGTATAGCAGTATAACTGGGCTTCCGATATGACGGGTCGGTGCAAGTATAAACTCAGGATACTTAAAAGGGCTAAGGTAGATAACTCTGACAAAAACTCAGACGGCTTCGCCCATTTTTGTCGTCACAAGGACGCCGTCTACCAGTCTGCCATACTTATCGAGCCATTTAAATCACTCGCACAAATATAGACTGGATTACCACCAACCACACAACTTATTATAAGTGACTGTGACAAGCGCAAACAGATAAATTACATCGACCCAAGAAAAAAACAAACTTCTTCAGTTATGTAGTCCAAATCGTCATTGACCACGTCTTTTTGATAATGCACGAAAGCGTCGATGGCATACAACAGTTGGGGCGACGACGATCGGCAAAATCGATGCAGTCCAATGCGGACGGCCAGCGCGGCGAAAATGTTGTTGTTGACGAGAGCCGAACGCAAATCGGTCAATATGCCAGGCGAATGGCGTTTGGAATCTTCGTACAAAAATCGCGTAATTACGTAGTCCAAAACGGCATCGCCCAAAAATTCCAATCGCTGGTAGCAGTACGAATCGGTAAGTAGCATTGATTCGGGTGAATGAATGCCACGAAGTTGGCGATAAGAAGGATGGGTAAAAGCCTGATGTCAAATGTACGATTTAAAATGAGTAGTTAAGTAAAAAGAGCTCGAGTTTCCAGACTGGAAATTCAACGTCCAGACTGTAACAATCGGGCAGTATGAAAGCACGACAGTTGTATCATGCAGTCGGTTCTACGCTATTTCAATCGAATCAGGATACTACTCAAATGGGAGATTCTGTTAATAAAACCGCACGTATGTATTTTTATATTTTACTTTAAAATTTGTTGCTCAATTATAAAAATATTTTCTCATATATTGTACAAAAATGAACAAGGTAGGTGAGTGGCTGTTATTAATTTTCAAAATCATTATAGATATTAATATTGACTTTAGGTACTTCATAACTGGAATATATTATGTTTTATAATATATTCAAACTGATATGGTATGATAAATTAATTTCTTAGAAATGGATTAAAATAAAACAAGAAAATACATAATATTTCAATAGTTCTAATGAACCAAAAAAATAGGAAGCGTTTCTAAAATGAAGGTGTACACCATAGCCTCAAAATAAAAAAAATCATTTTAATTGATAACATATTCAATGTTCTATTGCCAACCCTACTTATAATGAGAAGCATTGTCTAAATTATCATTCTACAAAAACCCCAATTCAAATCCACTCAACACATGAAAATGGGAATGTAACAAAAATGGAGCCGAACGTAAAAAACCTACTTGAACCAACAAACGGGGATCGCGAAATTTGTAATGCAACAAACATTCGAGTTCGTCAAAACCCCAAGCCACACGAGCTTCTTCGAACCGACGAAGCAATTGGAAATCTTCATCTGTATCTGTTCTAACCAAATTCCAAGGTGCACCTTTGGCTTTCATATATTTATCTTGAAAAAAAGGACAATAGAGGACAATTGTCGACATACAAACAGTTGGCCATTCAGTTTAATCATAATTTAGTTAATTTTTTAACATTATTCAGCAGGTAGACATTTAGCAAAGTCGTAGATGAACGTCCGTGCCAAAAGAACAATTCGAATCTATCTACCAGTCAGCTACGATGTTAGCTCCTTGGCCACCTGTTAAATAAAACCAACTAGTGACACAATAAAAGTATGAATAGCAACTTAAAAAATTAGACACACAAATTCCATTGAAGCAAGAAAATAGGAAAGTTTGCACTGTTAAGAAATGCTAAAAAAACGTCATTTGATTAAAAAAATCAAGTGGTGTAATTTTAATAACCCAAATGAAGCTCAATCTTCGATATGCTGAATTTTCAATGTCAAAAATGTTAAGTAGAATTTTATGACGAAATCTCGTTGCCTCATAGTTTACAGAGCAAAAGAGACCGTTTGCCTGTTATTTTCACAGGGAATAAGTCGACATACATGAACTAACGTTCTTACTATTAGCACAAGCTTATACGAACGATATAATCTATAACAAATCGATAGTAAGAAATAATTTTCATCTGTGCAGATCGCATAATAGCACAGCCAACATTTCTAGGATTAAAATTATATCTTGCAGATTTGGTTTGTAAGTGGCACAGTTGGTAGAACTCGTAACTGTAGGTGGGCGTGAATGTCAATTTCAACGCCACTCCTCGTTTGGCTTTGCTCAATATCCACTTTCTATACATGTTTTTCGGTAAAACAGTAAAAATCAAATGAATTATTTTTGATTACCACAGAGTACAAAATAATTAGCTCATAATGCAACGTTCAAGAACACACACACACATATATATATAAACACAAACTAACCAGATGGTAAACAGTCAATGCCAAACCACCGCATCAATCGCAAAGCTGACCGTTCGCCACGACATGTCAAATAACAACCGACAATGGCTTCCACACAATCAGCTATGGATTTTGCTGGAATAGCTTGCTGGAGAGTTAATAAGGAATGGTCGTATCTATAAATTTGAAAAAGAAGAAATGGCATAACACATAAACCTATCCAATTTGGAAAAAAAACAACCAAATAATTAGATACATCGCATTACTAGTTACCACCATCACAAAGGAACATAAACATCTCTTCGTTTATATTCCAATTGTCTTCAATTAACGATTAAACTAATTTAAACGGTGAATATATAGGTTGGAAACATGATCATCTCAAACAAATGATTCCCACATTTTATATGGTAAAAATTGTGTAGATACAATAAAAATGCAACAAACAAATTTACATTCCTAACTAATAGACGATATCTTTGTGACGGTGTCAGTGTTCACAAATGTTAACATAAATGTCTGACTTTTTTCAGAGTTGTCTTTACTAGCCCAATAACTATACGTACAACCTAAGATACCTTCTAAGTGCCATGAGTGTATCGATCTGTCGTAGCACAACCCCAGTTATACTGATGTGCATTCGATCCCTGATCTATGTTAATCCAGATCTAGGACGAAGACATAGAGATACGGAAACAGAATTATCAGCATCATTGGAAATTGAGACCAAGTTTTATTGAAATCATCAGAATCATAAGTCTCATTTAAAGAATAAATTATATCATACAACAATAAGACATATATTGCCGTACCAAATATAAACTATGACCACAAATGTCATAAACATAAAGAAATATATAAATGATTGATCACTGATATCTGATGTGAATGGTCAAGCTACTGTAGAACACAAACACTAATAATAAAGTTGTACAGTCTAAAGTTTTAAAACTGAAGGATTGAAAATTGATAAAAAACATTTTAGTTCAACATATGATTAAATGGTTGGGACTTGTTTGAAAAATGTGAGGAAATAACCGCCTTCCACACGAAACATTGTTTTTATCAGAACTATCATATAAAATATTCCCGAGGAGACTAACCGTTAACAAGGACCGAGTGCACAGCGGTATAACTGGGATTCAGCTTAGGCTGGTATGTGCAATCATACATTCAAGGTACTTAAAAAATATATTAAGGTGTACATATACCATAGGTAGCGCTTGGGTTAAGAGATAACCGTAGTAGAAAATCAAGGACCTCATCAGTCACTACCGACGTCATAAGGATGCCAAGAAACTTCGTCATTGTTCTACGCTTCTTCTGCTTATCCAGCCATCGAAATTAATCGTTTTTTATTCCGTACAAATAGAGAAAAAATGAAAAATGAATTTATCCGTGTGGTTTCTTAATTATCTCGTTTATTATTCTTTCTAATTCTTTCTAATTCATTATAGACCAATAAAAGCATGTTTTATGGTAGCCTTGGAATTTCACAATAATAATAATAATAATAATAATAATATAACTTTTATTAATACTCATTTCAATTTATATGACCAGTAAGTGCAATTCTAGTGCTTCAATTGCTCCAGTTATATCAACTTTCCCAACAATAAAAAAGCAGTCCTCACATATGTTGAGCTTTGACAATATCCGCATCATCGGGATCCCATTCGCCAATAGTGAAGTTGGTCGCCTGTTGAATTTTTGCATCTTCGACGCCACTTTGCATTCCCCTCAGTACTTCGTCATCCATCAATTTGTCAGTCGACCAAATCACTTCATTGAACGAATCGGCTGTCGTCGTAGACTGTTTCTTGGAGTTGGACCGACGACCGTGACTAACGCAATAGCCCGGTGGAATCCAATTTTCGTTGGGTTCGAATTTGGTGTTCACCATACGATCCTGCAATTGTTTAGCTCTTCCGAGACGGTACAAGTTGGAATTGCACACCTGCAAAGAAAATCACGCAATACATAAACACATATTGATAGTAGTTGCTACCCTCGTCACAACTGGATATATATATATATATAGTGTATGAACGTGCTGTTGTCAGAATCGATGTAGTATAACTGATTCGCTTTTGTGAGACCATTTAATCATATTAAGCACATCTAAGTTGTACTAAAACGTTCATTAAAAATGATCTTAGCAGTATAAGTAAAATAATATACAAAAACGAACATTTTATACCAATGTCGTTATAAGATTCCAATTTAGGTCAAAAACAAAAGTATTGATATTTTTTAAATTGAAAAACAAAGCAACTTAGTTGCTTAAAAATATGCATACATATATAAAGATAGATAAGAAAAGCTATATTTTTTTGTATTTTAGGTAACATTCTATGCTTTCTAGAATTTTCTCTAAGCGTTTAATGTAGAAGTGCCCACGTTTTCTAATCAAAACGTTTCATTTCTCAAACCGTTTACATTATGTTTTAAAATAATTGTAAAAAAAGTTACAATTATATTAAGGTTCGTGTTATCTGGAGGTAATTATAACAGTGTAACGTTTATTTTAGTCAAGGATTTTGCACTTTATATGACTCAAAATATATTGATTTCAAAAATATAATAAAAATTATGTTATCTTTTCCAAAACAATGACTAGAGCAATGCTAATTGTTCAATGCCCTAAAGTATCACGTTAAAATTCAACATTAAATGGAAAATAGAAATAATTTATTAATTTTAGTTCTACCTTAAACAATTACGTTCATTTCATTTGAATAAATTTCTGTACTTAATTTTATAATATTCTTTAACAAATAATAAGTTTAAAATAGTTTTGGCTACAATAACATCGAAAAATTATTAAAATAGGGTCAAAATCGCTATTGGTTAAGTAGTAACATTCTTTTTAATCTAACAGACACACCACAATATACAATCGATTTGAAATAAAACTTACAATTTGACTACGCAAATAACTCAACCGACCTTCGTGAGCAAACTGATGGGTTAGATACAAGTGAACGGTAACTGCAAATTTTAAAAAACTGTCGCCAATGGTTTCCAAACGTTCCAAATTGATAAAGTCGTTCGAACAAGACATTGTGATTGCTTGTAGAATGGTTGCAGGCCCGGGACAATAATGGCTCGTCGACTAAATTTGTCATGATTGATAAATAAATACATGGAACAAATTGCATTAGTAAATAACTTTTTCGTTCATTCCAATTTCGCCCATCATTAATCTTTCAAGATTCACAATGAAATGTAGGGTCAACACTATCAAAACTGCATTCGATATATAGGATAAAAATTATCACATACAAATAACTGTATAAAAACAATACTCAGCGTCATTCAAACAAAACTTATTGGTTTCTTGGCGAAAAGTTGATAGATTCGACTTTAATCGCTGCTATCATCTTACTTTTGAACGGTATTGAAAATATTGATAAAATAAACTAATTGTGCAAGTGGACATTTTGAACGTCCCTGGAATAGAACAATTACAACTAGGATTATATTAAATAAAACTAGACCAAATTTTTGTTCATCTCCAATTTGCTTGTACAATGCGCATGATCCTGAGGATTTCAGTAATTCTTATAAACTTTCAATTTCCAATCATGGTAATATTCCTGACTGCTCATACTCCACGTGGTGCATCCTGGACTAGGTATCTCTAGGCATCTAAACTAGTAACAGCAAGGACCGAGTGCACAGCGGTATATCTGGGCTTTTAGTAGATTCCCGTTCAGTGAATGGGTGCTAGCATAGACCTAAAATGCTTAAAAGGTAACTTTTTACCATATGTAGCCGGTTAGGTTCGTGGATCCGTAAACCGGCGTCAACCCTAAAGAAGATCGCCTCATCAATTCCTGTGAACATTGACGTTGTCGTAAGAAAGCGGTCTTCTAGCCAAGTTCAATTTGTATTTGACAACCTCTTCATATAGGAATTCAAAAAATTGTTGAAACTTGGAATTAATGAAGAAATTGAAGGTTCAAAACTCAGCGATCAACACCTTTACATTAGTGTTCAAGCGCAATAAGTAATCAAATAATGGTGTAGTTGCTTCCATATCAAAATATCTAACTTGGAGATCCTTTTCTAGAAACCATTGATTTTGTTTTGTTCATATGTCATTTCTAAATAAGCTAAATAAATAAAAAAATGATCAACATTCAATAGCAACAAGTTATATACCGATTCTGCATATTCTCCTGCTTGTTTACACAAATCATCATCTTCCGGTGGAAAGAAATGAACTTGACCTTCAAAACTATCCACACTCTCGGTATCCGAACTATCAATCGAATTGACACTAGTTTGTTCCAGACTGCAACAAAAATATAAATAAAATAATGACCAATTGTAAATCATAATTAAAAATCGTAATTAAATTAAAAGCTGTTCATTGTAATTCACATTTATATCATGGTTGTGTAACTTGATGTAAACAATTTTAACGACATAATCAAGCACGAAACAATATACACCGAATAATATATATATATATATATATATATATATATATATATATATATATATATATTATATATATATATATATATATATATATATATATATATATATAAACTCACTTTAATTCATCTTGTATATCCCATTTTTGTAAATCTAATTTATAATAAAAGTATTTTTAATAATAATTAATATTTAATAGCATACAAACAGCGTCTTACATTAATAAAAATATAATTCTCTAATGACTGCTAATTTAACAAAAGTTACCAAAAAATAATGCATTTCACAATACAGAAAAATTTATAAAAACTACCCTTATCAAAAATAAATCTTTAAGTCGTTGTACTAAAATTATATTAACAAATTACTTTTCATCCTTCTAAATTCCAATCATTCATTGTGGTTGCTGACACAATCACCTATTAGTTATTTTTATATTTGTACAGCATATTGAACAATCAACTCGATATGCACCACTGTTCACAAAATTTAATAAGGCTGCATGATTTTGTCAGTTTAATCTTCTTTAGCTCAACGGCTACATATGGTATACATATACATTAAGATAAGTTTTCTGAAAGCAGCGTAAAACCACCTGCACTACTAGTTAGCTCCATATATATACACATGTTAAGGGTGTAATAGTGTGAACTAATCCAAGCTCTCTCAGTTTCACATACATACAACAATAATCACAAATCTCTGTACAAACACAAACGTACCCAATTGGTTTACATCGACTACTTTGCTTTCTTCCAACATACTTTCAGACAATCCGCTGCACGATTTGGACGAATCTAATTTCAGTAATCCAGACGACTTGGAAGTACTACTGACATGCAAAACAACTTTCTTCTTGTTTTTGTCATATTCTTTATATTCCAAATCAGTGCTCTCGTCTGAATCCGACCCATTTTCGTCAATTGAACTATTTTTCTCATCTTAATGTAAGAATGCATTAATAACAATGAATGAGAAAGGTATAAAAATGCAATGTTTCAGATGTACTACTCATAAGTAATCTATATATAATTACGTAAACACACTAACAAGTGAATGTTGTCTAAAAATGTAGACATTAAAAAAAGATTCGTGCTTAGGCAATACATCCTGAAAGTCATAAACTTCTACGTAAAACAATATCAACACAACTATAATTGCGTTATAAAAAAATATCATTTTCTCATTAGTTGAAAAACCACCACACGTTCAAATACAAACCAAACCAAATCGAAAACTACATTCCCCAATCTTATAAAATTAATAAAAAGAAAATGTTAACAAATTACCAGCATCAAGTTGCAACAACTTTCCATCTCCATCTGCTTTTTTCAACACTGTCGACTGATGATCGACAGGAAAGGAAAATTGCAACGCATCAAATACGTCTCTATCGTCTTGACGTTCGATTTGATTGACAAAATCTAACTTTTTCATTCGATTTGGCGTTGGCAACGTCGAACATCCAAGACGTGTCTCGCGAGCAATCACAAGTCGCAATTCTTCCGCAATAAGCAAGTGCTCCAAACGATAGAGTATACTTGGAAGACAAATTGCCTTGTGCCAAACTGGACAAAAGAAAATGCGATCAATTGAAATTCGGCTCAAGTATAAAAAAGTGGCACACACAAAATCAACAAAACTTTTCGTCTACCAAAAATACTGCAAACCATGATATTTCAAAATACGCATTTGAATAGTTAACTAATACATAAAATTAAGGCAAGTCCAATCTATTGTAAATGTCTGAGCACTATTCTAGATAGAAATGTTGTTCAAGTACGTAATACAGATGATAATGAAAATCAAAACACTATTATATTTTAAAGTATTCACGTGTTAACTATTTTAACTCTTATCAATACACTGCTTGAATAATTAGTTGTCATTATTATTAATCATTTATGTTTTCTCCCTTGAATTTTTAACGGGAAACATCTTTTAGTAGTGAACATTTTAGCGAAGCCAAACGTGCGCCCGCATTTTAGTGCCGGTGATGGAATTTGAACCCATGCCCACCTAGGTCGAAATCGAGCGCTCTACCGCTAGACCACCCCGGTACAAAACCAAAATAGCTTTGTTAAAAAATACTATCTTCTTTAAAACTTATAAAATTAAAATCCATCAAGAAAATCACAATGGTGCCGCAGTATAGGCGTTTGTGTGCTCTATTAATTGTAAAACTTAACCTGTCCAAAACACTTTTTATCACTCATTATCCATAGATTTAACGTTTTAGTTAAAAGCTTTCGCTACAAGTCCTAATCGTACTCCTGTTTCAGATAAGACAACCTATGCCTGTACAGAACACACATATGATGAGTTCTTAAGGTCATACTGTATTGATAATAATGAAAATAGGATCAACTAATGTCACAGTTAATTTGATACAATCCCAATTTTGCCAAAATACTCATTAGCGAATATTTGGACAACTTCAAACTTATATATAGTCGAAAGATAAACATCTTTTTCGCCAAACGCTCGTTCTTACTCGATGCAGGAAATGTATGACGCAGACAAAGTTCTGGAATGAGCAGTTGTTTGTGCATAAAATTTGTACCACGATCGCGTCCACGAACATTTGATAAACTTTGACCTTGAGAATTCATGTACCGCGGAACAATCAAATTGAGTCGTAATTCGGTTAGATCTACATCGAGCAAAGGTTGCTTGAGCGTTGTCAAGGCAACATCATATTTGTTTATGTAGTACGAAGCAAAATTGCCATACACTTGTGATGGAAAAGACGACAATGGAGTTAGGTCGAATCTGATAGCAAATACGAAACAGTTCTTATAATATTTAATACAACAGATATATTATGCAAGTAAAATATATTCACATAAGCGATCAATTACGTAAAAAAGATAATTGTTTTGCCATCATAAATCATTAGTAGATGCACTACAATTCACAGTAGTGATTTGCATTGGGAAATACGTTTTACATTCTAAACCTACAGTTTATCTTAAAACCAACGCGTAAAGACAGTCAAGCAGTAGACTTTTCAACGTTTATCCAATCCCTAGTAGAAAAGATCAGTCACTTGGTTGTAGGAACGTACAGCACTTTAGGACAATGGGCAATTAGCAATAATTAGATTCACACACTCTGGTGTCTCCTCAAATGCGGATAAATCTTTCGCCTTTTACTAAAGATTTCCGTGGGGAGGCACAAAACAACGAGTCTAGTCTCATTTTTTCAAACCGCGTCCTTAGGACGTGGTAGATTTGCCGAGGTGGTCTAGCGGTACAGCGCTCGAATTCGGACCTCGGTGGGCATAGGTTCGAATCCCACCACCGGCACTAAAATGCGGGTCCACGTTCGGCTTCGCTAAAATTTCCAGTGCTAAAAGATGTTTCTTGTAAAACATTCGAAGTAGAAAACATAAAATAAAAATAAATAATAAATGTATACGATCATTTTCAATCACCCGTAGGGCAGTGGTTAAGGTCTCACATAAGATTATATTATATATCATTATACAAAACCCTTTTGCTTTAAAAATAAGCATGGGGCAATAAGACAACAATTACAGCAAAAAACAGCAACAACAACAATGTCTCGTTGGCATTAAAGATTCTGCAAATCGAAGATTGAGCTCCCTTTCGGCTTTCACTCAACCCTGTCATCCAGATACGTGCGATCACTTCTTTGCCGTTGTTTGCCAGAATGGCGTCTTGTTAATTGTTTCCATAACAGTATACATTTATTTAGAGAGGCCAAATTACTAACCTTGCGCTCAAACCCTCCTCCTTTATCCAAGCTTGGGACTGGCTAGATTGAAGCATTTCTGTTCCAAACTAGGCGGAGTTCCACATAAGATAGGACATTTTTAATATTTATATTCATTAGCATATGACATTCTATTTCATTTTGCTCACATTATTTGTAATACTACTTTTTAACTTTTTGTTTTTATATTAATGGTGAAAATGTATTTTACGCTGAATGTATCTCTAGTGATATATTAAAGCTTAATAATAATAATAATAATTCCTTATCGGGGAAAATAGCCAAATTAATCTTATTGTGTATAGTCAATAAACAATTACAACAACCCAAGTAAAATGACAAAACGCTCAATATTGTTGGATTGCTAGTGTTAACCACCACCCAACCATCCTGACAATAAACAAGGCGTATTGAAAATAAACAAGTCATACTTTATACGTGTAACATAATAATATTGAGGTTGATCCAAATTTCGATAACTCGGTGTAACGACAGCATTGACAAAATCGCTTTCGCGAAATTCAAACAACCCCGAAGGATTGGTCGATATTGTGGACGACAACTTCCGCGACAATTGTCTCGTACGCATGGAATTGCGACTTTTGACTTCCACAGCACCCACTTCCACTTTGATCTTGTCAATTTCTTTGGTAAGCCAATTGGCTTTGGTCTTGTTTAGCTGTTGGCTTGGCGAAACGCTTTTCGTGCGGGGCAATAATCGATAGCCAATTTTGGGCGAACGCGAATGGATGACAAATGAAACAAAATCCCAATCAATGGAACACGTATCTTTTAATGTCAATTGACAAAAATAAAGAATAAGTGGTACAATTAACACAAACGAATCGCCGGAATTAGTTCTCCAAACAATCTATCAATTTCAAAAAGGTCCCTACAAATAACACTTTTTTTCCATCTATTTTATATTGAACAAATAAGTCATTTTATTAGCAGTTACCTTGTACGCTTGCCATAGAAATCCTGATAAAAACTTTAGCCTGTCCATTATGCCGATTGAAAGAAAAAGTAAAGTAATCAAAAACGTATTTGGTTGGATGCTGTTTAGGATAGTCCTTACGTTATGTTAACCAGGATTTTATCTTGGCAACAATGACTAGATTGCTGGACGATTCCAAAAACCGTCAGCAGTGTAAGGAAACTTGGAATTAATGAAGAAGAACAACGACGAAAGTTGTTGTTGTCGCATCAATAGTACAACAATTGACGTTCATATGGTTATAATTTTGACAGTGTTACCACAATTATATAAAAGACATTTCTAATCAAACAATTATTCACTAATTTTAACTATCAAGTTAACTGAGCGGCCAACATTATGTGTGACAGAAAATATTTATAATGAAAATGAATACACATAGTATTACCTCGTCTGGTGGGAACTAATACAATTTGCGCATGGGATTTTTCAAAATTAAACACAATTGCAGGACCACGTTCGAGTCGCAAAACATCCTACAACGAAATAAAAAGAATAATTTCATTTCATTTGTAATAAAAATCAATAATTTGTAATACTAAACCACCTTCAATCATGAAATTTAGTTGAGGTCAATGTTGCGTAGACAAACTGCATTACTAGTTGGTTCCAATATAAACGTTGGATTATAATTTCTTTTTTTTTCATTTTGGTTGGTGACGTGGTCACCTCTTCATTATTTCCCATATTTATACGACATATAAACGATCGACTTCGATGGCTTGATAAACGTAACAAACGTGGAAGAATAACAGTTTCTTGGCTGGTAGATTGCATCCTTGTAACGTCGCCACTGTTCGCAAAGATTGACGAGACCGCCTGATTTTTGTAAGGGTTATCTCCCTTAGCCCAAGGGCTACATATGGTAGACGTATACCTTTAGATACCTTTTAAGTATCCTGGGTGTATGTTCGCACCCACCCGCCGTAGCGGAAGCCCAGTTATACCGCTGTGCACTCGGACCCTGCTGTTATTAGTCTAGATGCCTAGGGGCATCTAGTCCAGGATGAACCACGTGGAGGACTAACAGTCAGGAATATCACCATCATTGGAAATTGAGACTTTATAAGCATTACTCAAATCCTCAGGATCATTAGCATCCCATAAAAAGAATAAGTGCACACAATTATAGAATGGAGCAACTGATCGAAACACTACGATATACGTTGTGCCGTACTCTACAAAACCAATTCAAACCGTGACACTGGAAGTGATTTTAGATGAGATATAGGAACACGAAAGTTCAACCATTAGTATTAAGATTACTAAACTTCGGAATGACCAAAACATGAAGCTTCTAATTAACAGTAACGTAGAAAATGGATTCCATTGCAACTCCCAACATAATTTTAGCAAAGCCACGTCGAGATCGAATGCAAGGTGAAAGTTGCACAACTGCAGTAAAGCAATCAAAGCAGAACAATTCTGCTGACAGAATTGTGTGAATTGACCGATAGGAAGGTCAATGCCCAAAAATGTAAAGTACCATCGCATGGAACAATCTTGTTTATTGATGTTCTCCAAAAACAAAAAAGACCATTTGCATTTGACAAATCGAACGAAAAAAATCGAATTCAGTTGTTGTTACTTGTCAGCATTCGAATAATCCATAGGACAATGTACATATCGGACACATATTGGTACTTGTATTAAATGTACGACTTACTTGAAATAGAATTCGATGAAATATCATAAGTTGATCGAGTTGTTGTTTGGTTAAAACCGGCGGTTTTATTGGCAAATAGTCGTCTGAATCATCCGTAACCGGAGCATTTGGGGACCACAATTCTATCAAGCGAATGTGTTCGTGACCGGAACGAGTAAAAATTGGAAATGTGGGAATCTGTTTTCAAAATAAACAATTATGTTACATTATTTACATTGAAAATCAATTGACACAATTGTACACTAGTATGGTTTATTTTTGTTCTAATAATCCATTCAAATATAATGCGAAGATTAGGAAAAATTAATTGAGAAAAACGCAAGTTTTCAACGAAAAAGCATTTTTCAACATTCACACATGTACTGTAACCATATATAGGTCACACTATTACTGTTCTAAAGCAATGTTCCAATGCTTCCATTCAAAACGCATAAATAATAAACGCGTATCAAACCGAAACGAAGTCGGTGTGTTTGTCAGTAAACGGCTACACTGTCTGCATGCGTGTACCACTTGAATTCACCTAGTGTCTGCGTCGAACTAGTCGAAGCGGCGAAACTGTTACATTAACAATTGAATGGGCGCGAATTGAACTAAATGCTGGTTTCGTGAATCGTCCAATTGCATAACAATGTTTCAATGCACAATTGCTCAAAACGCCCTATTTCATCACAATGAAAACGATCGTTGGGGAAGTGGGGGTGGGGAACAAAACAACAATATCCAACTGCTTACATGATGCAACGGTTGACTAGTCAATATACCAAATCCAACAGGTTCAACATCGGGACAATATCGACCATTGGATATGGCATATTTATCGGATGTGTTAACCAAAATTTGATCAATAAAATATAAATAATTGGCGCATCCAGTATCACAAGCCTCGTCGATGACGTCTTCTTGACACATGTCCGTCTTCGCTTTGGGCAAGGCGTTTGCTAATAGGATTGACGACTGTGAAATATAAACATGGATCACAAAATGTATGGTTAATTCATTAAATCAGGTTTATGATGGAAAATGTAATAGGCATTAACAACATATTTTTTGGCACTCTTATTCATGTCGATGTATTTCGTAGTTCATTAACGGTATAGCATTTGCATTTATATTGTTTCAATCCTTGTGACATTATTTTTCTAAATTTGTGCAGCATATTAAATAATCGATTTCGATGGCTTGATAAGTAGCAAAACACGTAGAAGTATAATAAAGTTTCTTGACTGATAGACGCCACTTTATTTGACAATTTATTCATCTTTTTTATCACACACGAGACATTTCTAATCAATTATTACATGTACTTATTCAGAATCTGCCGACTTCAAATTTCCGACCTGAAATGTTGTTTTCAGGTTGCGCAAGACGATGAATACACATTCATATCTAAACAAACACCGAATAATGTGCTAATCAGTAAAATCACTCATGTGTGTGCACAAGTAACAACAGGTAGTTACAACGCTACGTTCAAAAATGACACTAAATCACGTGTTTGGTTTTGTCCCAAACATTGTAAATATCAATGGAGGGGTTGGATCTTCGCAACTTCAACCTAACTAAGATACCCAATTGAAACGTCCTATTTCAACTTGACGAGTTACGCGGAAGTAGACTGAACTTACTTAATTTTATATTTTGTATACAAAAACCGTCCAATTCACTTAGTTTGAGCCAACTAATAGATACCACAGGTAACTAGCCATTTCAGAAATTATTTTTGTCTTTAAAATGCATTAATTAGAATTTTTTAAATAATGAAACAAGTGTAGCTGAGAAAAGAAGAAGGCTAGAGGATAAGGTTAACAACCTGACCCTGAAACAACAAGACGATGCCATTCCAACCAAATACGGCAAATAAGTGAAAGCGGAATTTTGATGACAAGGTTGAATGAAAGTCGAAAGTAAACTCAATTTTGTTACTCCGCGTTCTTCAAAGTAAAAAAGATTTTGTAATAGTAATAATAATACATCATTAGAGCGAACAACAGAAGAAAATAATAATTACCGAAATGACTTTCAATTACGGCTGGGTCCTTTAACTAATATACTCTTGCACTCCAGTTATCCCACTGCCTACTCAGTCTACTAGTCTAATTCCATAATTCATCACATAAATGGACAAAATTAGGAATATTGTCACCATCGGAAAATGGAACTTCATTGGCATTACTCAAATATTGAAAGCCATTGACAATAAAAGAGTCAATAAGTACCATACTATGTATATTTTAAACAACGAAAAAAAACAATTTTAAACGCAAAATCTACCTTGCGATAAAAGTACTGCGAGTGTCTCGAAATATTGGCCGCACTAATATCCATGCCAAAATCTTCCGATCCTAAAGAATCGCTCCAATCGGACGAAAATAAGTTGCAACTTTTAACTGCGGAGTCGTGCTTGTGATTGTCGCGGTCGAAAACGCGAAAACGTGAATCCAATTCGCCGAGGTTGTACAATTGTTTGATTGCATTGAAAGCAGCAGACAATTTGGCCAGTTTTTTGCATACCATGGGTTTGCCCTATTTGTAATTACACACAAAATTTGGTCATCAGTATCTGCCCTGTTGACCACGGTATTTAATTTATTTTTGTAAGAGTTCCGACCGCTAGTATATAGACCAGTTAGCCGCGGCCAGTCATCCTGGTGAGAAGACGAGCAATTTTTAAACCACCTTTTCTAGGCCCCTCTCCGGGTAGAGCAAGCAGTGCTGTCTCTGAATAGGGCTGCTTGGTAATAATACTTAGGGTGTCACTGATAACTGTTGTCGCCTCCTTATCAACGCATTAATGACTTCAACGCCTGAGTATCTGTTTGGTCCACGGCGGTTTATTTGGCACAACTTAATTCACAGCTAACCTTTATTACTAAAAGTCATTCCACTATTCGCCACCTGTGGACGCGCTAAGTAGAAATCGGTCTCCCCCCTTACACAAAAAAGTTGCATAATCCCTGGCATGCTAATGATCCTGAAAATTTGAGTAATGCTCATAAAGTCTCAATTTCCAATAATCGTGATATTCATGACTCTTCATCCTCCATGTGGTGCATCCTGGACTAGATACCAACAAATATTGAAACTAATAACAGTAGGGACCGAGTGCACAGCGGTACAACTGGATTCCCGCTTTAGCGGGTGGGTACAAGCATACATTCAGAATACTTAAAAGGTATTTCAAGGTATACGTACACCATATATAACCGTTCAGTTAAGAGAGATAACCCCGATAAAAAATCAAGCGGCAACGTGAATCTTTGCGAACAGTGATGACGTCACAAGGATGCCGTCCACCAATCAAGAAACTTCGTTACGTCTGTCAAGCCATCAAAATCGATCGCTTTATATGACGTATAAATACGGAAAATAATGAATGAATGAATAATAATAATTACTATTATCAAATACATTGGATAAAATAAGCGAAAAAATAATTCAGTTATACCGATATTTCCTCTTTGAGAGGACAGTTTATTGGTAGACGCAAATAGCATTGATAAATGAAGCCAGATTTCAATTCTCTGGCAATACCACACGATAAATGCAAGTCCGTCGTTGTATCAGATTCGAACACATGAGGTATAGTGCGCCAACGCCATCTTGGAGTAAGGCTCGTCAGATAATCACTAGGCAAACGAGCACAATATTGATTGATTATATTGATCGATTTAGATAAGAAAAGCTGAATAGATTGTATTTAAAAAAAAACACATTTAAAATGAGGTCTACATTTCAAAACGTAGAATTATTTCTTCCAAACGTACGAAATTACGTTTGTGCTATAAACACAACACCAAAATTATCAATATTGCCAGGCTATCGACTCGAAACAGGAAGACGATCAGGGTCATAGTAATAAAAATCATTGAGAAAAGAAATCCTCCACTCTCTAGATTTGTCTCGGTTGGCCCAAAATTACCAAAAGTCCGCAGGCCACTTTCAAAACGTGTAATCCATTTGTACAGCTAAAGTATTACTGCAAAACTACATAGCTCATACAATAGTGGAGTTTCAAGTTCTATTTTTCAGTGTTGACAACCTTTCTTTTCTAGAAAGGAGAAAAGCTTCTCATAATTAACACAGCGCATAAGCCCCCCAAACGGTAATAAGACCATGATCTTCTTGGAAGTTATAAACATAATTAAACATATCAACAAGCAATCTGGGATATAAAAACACAAATTCGCAACATCGTTTTCAAACAATTACAACATCTACTTAAAACTTTTGGAAAATTTGAGCAAATAAACTGTAGTTATCAATTTACAATATAATTTATTCATTGTTTGAAATACCAAAAGATCATCCATGATGACAAGATGACTACTATTTCAGTCAAAATTAAATTTAAAAAATAATTATATGCAACAATTGTCGCACCAATTAACAAAAATGTCGGAAATTTCAACTTGACTTTGTTACTAGCCTATGAAAATGATGGACACTAGTTAAAAGCATGGAACATGACAGAAGAACAACTCAATAAATTTGTAACTTAGACCATGTCGATAATCGGATACGAGATGCCGATTTGAGTTCGTTCATTAGGTATACACATTAGTACAGAGACGTAACTTAAAACAATAGTGGAACTTGGAACTCCACAGTAAAAACAAACCAACTAACTTTGGGACCATTTTGTCCACGGGGACAGAAGGGACTAAATATGTTGTCTGCTACCAAAGAATTGACGTCATGTTCGTCTGAAAACAATTCATAACTTCTGCACGAATGTACCAATAATTGTTCTAGCTGTTGAAATCTTCAAAAAAACGGCACAAATAATAATAAATAACGTGTAGAATATATATATATATATATATATATATATATATATATATATATATATATATATATATATATATATATATATACAATGTAACAATTACTGTAAATGCTATGAAATATTCAAATTAAACTATTTCATAATGGTAGGTTAAATATGTTAAATGTTATAAAAGAATGGGCGAGGCGTTCAAACAGCAATGCTACAATTTTTTTTCATATTGGAAATTAATATATTTAAAATAAACGAAATTATATTGCACATTACTTAAAATCATCATTCAAGCCTTAATTCCAGAATTTACAGCAAACAGTACATTTTATCTATTAAAACGTATTTCTATACTAAATCTAACTGATAAAGTTATTAATCAGTGAGGATCACCACAGTATCTCAAACGTGCCGGAGTGGTATAGCGGTACAGCACTCGATTTCGACCTGGGTTCAAATCCCACCACCGGCACTAATATACGGACCCACGTTCGGTTTCGTCAAAAGGTCTACTAATGGAAGATGTTTCCCGTAAAACATTCAAAGTAGCAAACATAAATTTTTTCATTTATTCATTTTGGTTGGTGACGTGATCACCTCTTCATTATTTTCCATATTTATACGACACATAAACAATCGATTTTGATGGCTTGACAAGCGTAGACAAACGTGGAAGAATAATAAAATTTCTTGGCTGGTAGACGGCATCTTTGTGACGTCGCTACTGTTCTCAAACATAAATAAATAAATGAATAAAATAAATTACTTTTTTATGCAAAGAAAACCTTGTATACTCAACGAACTTAAGACGCCACCGCTGTTGGCAAAAAATTTCAAAAGAAGCATCTAGACTAATAACATCACGAACCGAATGCACAGCGGTGGATGAAAGCATACACCCAAATTACTTAAAAATTATCTTAAGATATATGTATATCATATGTAGCAGTTGGGCTAAGGGGGATAACCCTGGCAAAAAATCAGGCAGCCTCGTCAATCTTTGCAAATAGTGGCGCCGTCAAAATGATGCCGTCTATTAGCCATAAAACGTCGATATTTTTCTACGTTTGTTGCGTTTATGAAGCCATCAAAATCGATCGTTTGCTATGCCGTATAAATATGGAAAATAACGAAAAGGTGACCACGTCACCAACCAAAATGAATGAAACAAAATATTGAACAAACAAAAAAGTCAAACTATACGTACTGTTGCAAAAGAAAATCGGATTTAACGTATGCATTTCCGCATTGGCTTTCTCCACCACATCCTCCATCGCCATGCGTTTCGTCGAATAAATAAATCATTTTTGCGCCATACTCGACGAGACGCGATCGAGCTTTACTCGTTAAATATTCAGCCAGCGTTTTGGGTGGAGCCAAGGCAATGACCAAGTTGCATTTGGGCAAATCGACACCTTCACAAGCAGCCGCAATGGCAGATTGAGTAGCGACCAACAAATTAATAGATCCACGACGAAAATTAGCAACTGTTTCTTTGTGAGTATCGGGTAATTTGCCATTCACCAAAGAAGTTCCTGCACAATTAACATTGAAAACACATAATAAAGTATTAAAAAATCATTATTTATAATAAAAATCAATAATTTGTAATACTAAACCACCTTCAATCATGAAATTTAGTTGAGGTCAATGTTGCGTAGATAAACTGCATTACTAGTTGGTTCCAATATAAACGTTGGATTATAATTTCTTTTTTTTTTCATTTTGGTTGGTAACGTGGTCACCTCTTCATTATTTCCCATATTTATACGACATATAAACGATCGACTTCGATGGCTTGATAAGCGTAACAAACGTGGAAGAACAACAGAGTTTCTTGGCTGGTAGATTGCATCCTGGTGACATCGCCACTGTTCGCAAAAATTGACGAGACCGCCTGATTTTTTGTAAGGGTTATCTCCCTTAGCTCAAGGGCTACATATGTAGACGTATACCTTTAGATACCTTTTAAGTATCCTGGGTGTATGTTCGCACCCACCCGCCGTAGCGGAAGCCCAGTTATACCGCTGTGCACTCGGACCCTGCTGTTATTAGTCTAGATGCCTAGGGGCATCTAGTCCAGGATGCACCATGTGGAGGACGAACAGTCAGGAATATCACCATCATTGGAAATTGAAACTTTATAAGCATTATTCAAATCCTCAGGATGTGAGTTAATCAAAGTTTAGACCGTGTGACCTAGACACCTCTCCGGTCTGAAAAAAATAGTTCTTATCACTTGACCCCATTCCTATAATGTATTATATAAAACGTTAAGTGATCCATTGCATAAAATATTTTTGTACATAATCTATCAAAAAATTTGCATACAAAGCCAAATTAACTTTATAATTTAATGATCGTCTACATAACCTACTTAATAGTATTGTATCATTATGCATAATAAACTACATTTGTATATACTGCAGTGACAGACATGGCAAAAGTGTTAAACTTGTAGCTAAGTGGACATTGGTTTGAGCCCCTTTAACGGCACTAAATATGGCCCGTCGTATCTAGGGCTTTGCTAAATGCCTACTTGTAAAAAACTGTAACCTTCTATACACTCAAACAACAAGCTAGATAAGCAAAATACATATAAAAAATAATGGAATAAACCAACGTCAATGTTATATAAACTTACAAACGGAACGTATAATTCCGCTACTCTTAGAATATTAAATAATAAAAATATAACAAACTTACTATATTTTAATAATTAGTAAATATGAAAATATACCAGAAAATAGAAATGATACTAGAAGCATTCGTTCCAATCGTGTATAATTGTTTTCAAGTCAAAATAAAAGTAACATCATTACGTGACTTTTTCTAAGAATGAAGCAGACTTATATGGAGACCTACTATTGAACCCTTTTAACTTAAAACAATTCCAAATACTTGGTACTATTTAACCAAACATCTAATCCCATTAAAAATGCAACTTGTAGTGCAGTCAGTTTTACATTATCATTACCCGAAGCTTATTCATGTTTACCGAGTCCATTATACAGTTAAAACCAATTCACAGTCTATTTTTCAGCAACCAAACAGACGCACCATTATTCAATTCTCCCTTAAATGGCATAGTGCGCATTTTTCCCGAATACGTTTGACACGACTTTTCATTGGGCGATGTCGACGACATTTGACGGCAAAACAAATGACCCGGTTTGACAAAATACAAATCCACGTCCCAAATGCACAATTCTTCAATTAGACGCGACAAAGCATATGCTCTAAATTGGCACAAAACCGTAATCAAGCCACACAAGCGGTTTGTGTTTATGATCGATTTAATGGGCATTTCGCCGTTGGATGCATTGGGAGCTAGGACAGCTCGGTAGACCAAGTCGGACTGATCGACTGCATCAAAATTCAGTTTTTGCGAGTCCAATTTGGACACCGGTACAAAATGCAAATGTTTGTGCTTTGAATGCGTTTTATTCCAATGATCTGAAAAACAAAATAACAGGGGTATGCTAATCATCCTGTGGATTTGAGCAATGCTTATAAATGGTGATATTCCTGACTGTTCCACCTCCAAGTAGTGCATCCTGGACCAGGTGCTAATAACAGCAGTGATCGAGTACACAGCAGCATAACTGGATTCCCGCTTTAGCGGTTGGGTAAACGCATACATCCAGAATACTTAAAAGGTATCTCATACGTACACCGTATACAGCGGTTTGGCTAAGGGAGATAACCCTGACAAAAAAATCAAGCGGCCCCGCCAATCTTTGGGAACAGTGACAACGTCACAAGGATGCCATCTACCAGCAAAAAACTTTGTTATTCTGCGTTTGTTACGTTTATCAAGCCATTGAAATCGATCGTTTTATATGTCGTATAAACATTAAAAAAATGAATAGGTGATCACGTCACCAACCAAAATGAATAAAACTTAATATACAATCACATGGAAAAATTATTTTGTCTCATGTTGTTTAAGGTGAAGTGGTTTTGTAATTATGATAATAATAATAATAATAATAATAATAATAATAATAATAATAATAATGTCATTCAAAAATTAAATGTTTGTATACTTTATTCAATAAAAGTTCACAGCTTACAGTGACTTTTTCGTTTCTTTACAAATAAGTCCATTTTCAATTTTCGGCTACCACATGAACTGCGACTACTGCAAAATTCAAATAAATCAAATCAAAAGTTATAAAAATCAATCCGCTTTGTAAATAACTATCATATTGTTTGTAGTTTTCTACAATACAATTGGCGTCAATATTTTGTTTGCTTATTTATTAATAAATGCAAGTGGACTAAAAAATTATTAAAATAAACAAAAGTTAGTAAATAATGTATATATATATATATATATATATATATATATATATATATATATATATATATATGTATATATAAGTATATATAAGTATATATAAGTATATATAACGCATTCTTAAATTGTAACAAAGTGAGTTATAAATAAAAGCCCCAGTCTCTATATTAAAGCGCTTAAAAAATAAACCACCTAAATTATTCCATCATTAAACTGTAACGGTTTGAGGACTCAATAATGAAACTGCAGAAAATAAAGTATATTATACATGTGTACTACATTACAATTGCACATGGTGCGTAAAATAGCTAGACAAAAACAATTTCCAATCATAATCAAAAAAACAATTTTTGAAAATTCTTGAATATATTTCATCTCTTAAAAAACCTAAACACATTTCACGCATTGTAGATACTACTGAATTAAACATTTAAAATAAAATGTGTTCACTTTGTATCTGGGTGTAGCTAAAGCGTTAGACTCGTGTTTAAATGGAAATGAATTGAAGTTCGACCACTGGGGAAGTACATTTAGCTTCCCCATTTTGCCAACTATCTACTTGTAGAAAAGGACGTTTTCAATAAATAAAAAATAGTATTCAAGCATTGCAAATCAGAGAATAATTTTTAAAATGACCGTGCGGTAGAGCGCTCGATTTGGACCTGAGTGGGCATGGGTTCGAATCCCACCACCGGCACTAAAATGCGGGCCCACGTTCGGCTTCGCTAAATGGCCACTATTGAAAGATATTTCTTGCAAAACATTCAAAGTAATAAACATTTAAAAAATATACTTTAAAGACAAATTGCTGGCAGTATCGTCATCAGACAAGCTCGACATTGTATCTGACGAATCCAAAGATTGAAACCCCATGTCAGTTGGCAAAATGCCTTTGCAACTATTGTTACTGCCAACAGAATGCATGCTGATGTTGGAAAATGACGACCGCCTACTGTTCGTCTGACGACTTTCCTTCTTGGATGAATAGCCATCATTGTTCGAACTCAATTCGGCGACTTCGATGCGAAAATCAACATTCGGTTTGTATGTTTTTAGTTGGTCAATCAATTGAAGAACTTTGGGCGAAACCAGTTTATGAAATTCTTCATTCAAGTGTAAGTATGCTTAAATATATATATATATATATATATATATATATATATATATATTACTTTTTTTGAATAATTAAACCAATTTAATTATTTTTTATTTATTTTGCTAATTTTAATAACTAAAAAACTATGACGTGAACACTGTGAACACTGGCGCCGTCGCAAGGAAGCGATCTTCTAGCCAAGAAACCTCATTTATCCCCCCCCCAAATCTAATTCGCACCAGATAATCTGTCGTCTGCTTCGACCCAAGCGTATACTGCCACAAAGCTAAGTCGTTACAAGGTTGACATTGCTTGTCTGCAGGAAACAAGACTGGATTGTTCAGAGCCGTTCAGTCTTCCTACAGCTTCCCAATCAACATCTGCATTATTCCTCCCATCAACTTGTGCGCAAAATCCAGCACATCATGGGGTAGCATTTTGCTTATCCCCATTAGCTGCCAGTGCGTTAATTGACTGGAAAGGTATATGTCCACGATTAGCATTTTCGCGTTTAAAGTTTCCAAGTATACAATGGCCGTGATCAATGCTTATACTCCCACCAATAATAACTATGAAAAAAAATCGATTAGTTTTATGAGCAACCTAAGGATTTATACTCTCGTCTCAAGACCTCATCACAAATCGTTGTTATTGCAGATATTAATGGCAGAGTTTTCAGGGATTATGCCAACCATCCCTGCGTTGGCCGTTGGACAAAATCGCGCAAACAATGTGAGAACGGTTAAGTGAATTCGTGGCAAGGTGGAATATGGTTCTCACATTTTTCCAACATCCTGTAAAACATTTGACAACATTCCGTTCAAGCTGTGGTAGATATTCCTCCCAAATCGATTATGTTTTGGTTAGTAAACGTTGGTTCAGTGCAATTAAAAATTCCCGCACGGAACAAGTAATAAGAATGACTCTGATCATTCACTTGTCTCTTGTTCGTTTCGGCTACGCCTAAGAATTGCCAAGACTAGACCCGGTATTCCGGCTCCGGATTACTCCCTGCTCACAAACAACAACTATGCTACCGAGTTTGCCAAAGCTTACTTAAAAGCTTCAGTTGCTGTCCCAAACTGTAATATGAGAATAAATCAGTCTTGGAACAATCTGAAACAAGAGATTGATACAGCTAGTTTGGTGCTTCCTCGTTCAATTAGCTTCAAACCGGTTGTCCACCAATTCTCGAGATCTTTATGCACAAGAAAAAAAAGCTCCGAGAAAAAGTGAAGCAAGAACATTGTGTGCAGAATTTTGAAAGAGTTATGAGGAGGACGAGCAAAAACAGAGGTTTCTGTCGGCCATAACGATTGTGGAAAAGTTTGCAAGTAATTGGATCAGCTGTGCCGTAGTAACAAAGTTAAAGTTGGATCGTCTGGCATTTCTAACGAAAACTGCTTACTCCATTTTAATCGAACTCTAAACCATCCTGAAATCATAACAGGATGGATACAAGACCAATCCACACTTGACACAGTTCCATCGGCAATTTATTCAATATCCGTAGAAACCCCACTATCAATTATATTATGCGCATTTGCAGAAAACTCAAAGCTGGGAAAGCCGCCGGTTTCGACGAAATTCCTCCATATATCTTCAAATGGAAGTTGTGTATGTTGGTACTACGCCCATTACGGACTTGGAATACGCTGATGATGCTGTACTTCTAGATAAGAACGAAGTTCAGCTGCAGCATGCATTGGATTTCCTTGTGAAAGTTTCCGGTGAATATAGTCTGAAGATCAACCCAAAAAATCAGTCATCATACCGTGCTGATGCAAATCTCACGTATCGTAACCCTGGCTTGTCCAAATATCGATTGGAAAAAGAGGAAAGGTGGTCAGAAACCTACTTGGATGAATGCTGTTCGGGACGATCATAATACAATCTTGGCCGGCACTTTATCTTAGAAATAATGACTAATTCGATAGACTGACATATCCCTACACGCTTACGAAAATCGTGAACAATGGAAGGGCATTGTTTGAGATGCTATGTGAATTTGGAATTAATAAAGATGTGGCATTGCCACAAACTTTTGTTGTTGTTGTATGACGTTCAGATATTTTAGTTAAGCGGATAAAAATATGTTGAAAAATGCGCTCAACTTTAAGTTGACAAAAACGGATAAAAGATAATCTTCATTCTGAAATACAAAACGTTTTTGTTCATCAATGCTTTACACAATAAATTGTAAAACATTTTATATTTTAAAAGTTTTAAATAAAATAATTCATTATAAATTAGTTGTTATCTGGCTCATCCGTATTTGTGTAAACATTCATATTGAAGGATTGTGTTTAATGCTGCCAATGGGGATTTCGAACCTGTACCCACCTAAAATTAATTATAGCCCCACCGTAGTAACCTGTGTCACCCATGCAATATTTCTGTAAAAAAGAAAAACATTGTGTTAATTAAATAATGTCTAAACACATTTTACTTTATAACTCACGAATCAAACTCCAATTGAAATAGCCGTACGAGCATACATAATTGAGTAATACAAAATAACATTAAATTGGATAAATAAATTTGAACTTGATCTGCACAAGAAACAACTAAATTATTCAAATTGGCATCTGATTCATTGTTCGATTGTTTCACAATTTCACAATGCTTATAGTACAATCCAATTAGATGTTTGACAAAAACCCGAGCAATTTCAGCAGCACACCACAAACCCAATTCATTCAGTGTTTCTTCACATTGACCCACTGCACGTTTGCAGTAATCCAAAATGTTAACTTCAAAATTGGAAGATGTAATAAACGCATCAAGAGATATAAATTCACCTTCCATACCACATTTCACAATTTTTATAATAGACAATTCCATATCAACAATAAAATCTTTAATTTCTTGTAAAACACCGACCATAAAATTATGAAATGCAATGCCTTGAACAGGTGCCTTATTGCAAAATAATACACGTTCTTGTGGATGTGCACCAAATGAAAGTAAGGTTAACAGTTCGGAAGCAGTTTCTACTTGGCAATTAGTTAAACGTTCAATTTCTGTCAAACGTTTTCGCGCCTTAAAAAAAAAGCATTGCATGCAATAAACATAAAATAATAAATATATTTAAATTACAGTGTAAAACGTTCATAAAAATAATTATTTTTAAAAAAAGTAATAAACAGATTTTGTTTAAAACACTAAACAATAACCTTTATTCAAAACAGATCACAAATCTTTGACAACTGGTTTCGATTTAAACAGCCTACAAATTCGAGTAATACAAACCCTCAATCAAATATGATATATTTGCTTTTCAAACGTTCTTTTTTGTCTTGTTTCAATATTTGACAAAAAACATTTTCATAAAATGGACATTTAACGAAACCAAACGATGACCTGTAATTGCCAATAATAATAAAACTCTAACCCATACCCACCAAATTTCAAGTCTACCACATCGGAACATCTACTAAAGCATTAAAACCAATATTATTTTCAATAAGCACGTTTACAAAAAAACTTCGAATCTTGAAGAAAACCTGTATACAAACATACTTCTATAGGATCCATAATCTTTTCGGGTAACAATGATGATGTAAAACATAAAATTCTTGGATTCATATCTCCAAACATACTGGTGTTTTCAACTAAACCATTAATATTGCTTAACGAATGTAATAATAAAGCAAGTGGTTGATCCTGATCCAAAACATTATGACATTCGTCCACGACTAATAAATATACAAACTGATAAAAAAATTAAAATGTAACATTGTACATCAAAAAATGAAGAATTTATATATATATATATATATATATATATATGCAAAACAAGCATAAAAACATATTAAAAACAATTACAACATACATACTAAGTAATAACAGTATTCATTTAAAATTAAAAACACAAAAAAAAACAGAAAAATTCTAAAAATATTATATATTATATATTATAATATTACTGAATTCATTATAAGTTCTTATCAAATTCAGCTGAGTGAGGAAATTTAAAATATGCACTTAAAAAAAATTAATTAAATATCCGTACTACACGCATATAATAAATCAATAAAAACTTTTTTTTAATATATAATATAGTGCAAAATGACACTAAATATCTAATTAAAATTAAAATAATACACTTTAACACAAAATATTTACAAATGTATCCTTAAACAATATAATGTCCAATTATTTCTCAAAAAAAACAAAGTTATCATCATAATATTGCAAATCTGATTTGTAAGTATTACCAATATAGCTAAATTTTTATTAAAAAAGATATTGAAATGCATATCCACGGGGAAATGAGCGGGTTCATTCTTTAACTATTCCGTAACCCTAATATACACCTAATTCAATTTTAATTAAAACTAAATTTCAAACAATCGTTATCATTTACAAAGCACTAGAATCAACGCAAATTTTTTTAACACAAATTACAATTTCAATATCCTGTAGTACAAAAATTTGGTTGCATATATTAACAACAGTTTTTTTAATAATTTTTAAGTAAACGAAACATTAAATTCTACTAAACATAAGAAACATGATAAGCACAAATCATTAAATTGAAAGCCTAAAAGTAAAAACTACGGTTTGCTTACTCATGATACACGCACTAAACTAAAAGCATGACTAATCTATTAAATTAGAAGCAAAAAAAAAGGTATTTTTCTTATAATTACCGTAAATTTTCAAAACAAATTCTTTTAAATGTTTTTTAAATAAACAATCAAAAAACATTTTCCTCGACATTCTTCTGACTAAAAATTATGTATACAGCCAAAACATCGTAGTAACGTTTAATAATCAAACGTAATACCAATAAAAAATAAAAATAAGATAATAAATGTTACAAAGTGTATCCCTAAACATTTTAAACCAAGTGCTAAATAAACAAAATCACTTTAAATATAATCAAACTTAACTATCTACACTCAAAAATTAACTAAACTTTTCAAGCCTAAAACAAGTTTCAAAAACATTTAATAAAAAACATAAGAATAAATAATTACTTCTTCATTCATATACTTACAAATTATCACAAGTTAAAATATTTATCAAGTTTTTTATAAAAATCAGCCCTTTAAATCTCTGTAATTTGATCAACTTAATCAAATTGTTAGTATACAATAGTTTTAATTAACTTAAATTTACACACGAAACTTATCTAAAAATAAATAAAACTCAAAAACAATTTAAAGGATGACTGGCAATAAAAGTTAACAAAAAACATTACATTTAAATTGGTAAAGTGACTTTATCATTAAATTAATTCAAATAAATATTAACCATTAAAATACAATAAAAAATTAAGTCTAATAAATTACATTAAAAAACATGTACACATGTCTCGACGCATATTAACTATTTACTAACATCTTGATATTATAGAACTTTCAAACATTTTGTCAAAATAAAAAAGTGAATTACTTTTTTAATAAATGTTACCATATCCATAATAACATTAGATGTAATAAGTTCTGTTGACAATAATATAATATCACGAGATCTAAAAATGGATACCCACTGAGTATAATCCATATTAAAAATTAAATTAGATGCTCTAAATATATTTGAAGTAATTCCAATGTGTCGGGCACAAAAAACAGATAAATCAGATAACAATAAATCTAAAAATATAATTTTAATGTAAAAAAAACCTGTTGATAAATATAAAACGTGTTTTCCTCTATTATCAAATCGCATTTCACGAATCAAATTTAACACAAAAAAATTCTTCATAAATTGATTGGAAGAACATATAATCGTATTACGCTGATAAGCTGTTTCCAAAAGATCAAACTAAAAATAAAAAAAGATGTACAATAAAAATAAAAGAAATTTATATAAAAAAAACCATAATTGTATTTGAAACTTACCTGATATGGTGTTGGTAAAAAATGATTACTCGGTACATTCTCTAGAATTTTTCGTGCAATCTTATCTTTAATATCGCGACGAAATACCATCTTAAAACTGGTTTACTGTGACACCTAATAACAAAAAGCACAGGTAGCACTAACGTTTAAAACATTTCGGTTCAAGGATAACGTTATGTTCGACACATGAAGCAAGTATAGCTTTTTACTTTCAAATTTAATTATATATATATATATATATATATATATATATATTAAAAATTTGTTTTTAAAATATAATTTGTGTTATTTTAAAAAAGTTATTGTAAAACATTTCTTTATTAATAATAATATAACAATAATTGAAGTATTTTTTAGTAAAAAAATAAATATCAAAATAATTTCATTTTGTTTACAAATTAAAAAAATTAAATTTTATAAATTTTGATTAGGATTAATAAGTGTGTTACAAAAATTATTTAACTAAATTACTTCATTAATGTAATCAAATTAATTAATTTAATATTTAAACAAATTATAAAATAATTTATTTTTATAATATTATTACTTTTTATACAAATTTTTAATTTAATTTTGTAATTAATCATAGTTGTTTAAAAAGTAATTAATTAAAAAACATTTTATAATTGTTTTAGTAAAATTATATATATATATATAGCATTTTATTTTAAGAATTACGGGTATTAGTTTTTTAATATAACCTTAATAAATAAACTGTTCTTAAAACACTGTCATTAATTTATTAACTGCAATATTTTCAATGCTTTTTTGTACCATTACAACTTAATGGAACAAAAAATTGTCAATTTTAAAATATTAAATTTTAAACATTTACACACAAACAAGTAATAGTATTACAGGTTACAGGTTTATACACGAGTTGAGTAGGAGTAAAACACCTTTTGATCCTCGGTTCGAATTATCGATGATATCAGTAAGATTCGGGGGGAAATATGAAATGGATGGTGAGGTAAAGGGGGATTAGTCACAGAAAAAATATTTGAAATCAAGATAAAATCAAGGTAGATAATGGAAGTTAACAATTATAGAAAACGAGCAAAAATTACAAATATAAAAAAATATATAACAGGTGCCTATTACAATGCAAAAACACTGCAATAATCTTCAAAAAAGAAGAAAAGAGAAAAGGATGAATAACGCTCCAATGGACGTGTAGCGTGACGCGCGCCTCACCTCGCGAATGAGTAATTAACAAGCCTAATCATATCATATGCATACAATAAGTGATAAGATTATTCATTATAAATATATAGAAAATAATACTTATTTGACTATTATTGTAATAACTTAATAATGTAATTTAAAATATTATTATTGTTTTTTACAATTTTAGTAGGACTTCGGAAACAATCCCTATCAAAGCAGAAGACACCAGAATGACTTTGTGATAACTTTGTTCAAAAGAATAATTGCTGTGGTTTTAGTTGTTGAAATTGCTATGATTGTGGGAACTATTAATACAGTTGTGAGGATGATTGCTATACTTTTGGTGCGTTTGTGTATAAATATTTGTGTAGTTTTTATTGAAATGCATACACGAGTTAGTTACTGTGTGTTTTTTCATCTCCCGACTTACTGGGAGTTTATACAACTACTGATTAATTAATAATCCTTCTAATTTAAATTACTCAGATTTTGGTATCCTTGAGATAACTATCTACCGGATATTAAAAAATATACATATAATTCTACTAATATTTAGACAAAAACATATATCAATTATTAACAACAACTTTCTAAATTTACAGATAGCATATTTAATTTAAAGAAGTACTATAAATATCAATTAGTTTTTTTAAAATAATAATGATAAGTTAATAAGACATTTTTATAATTTTACAAATTTTATGTGTACGTTACTACATAATTGGTGCCAAAACCCGTGGTACAAATATGTGTATAGAAGGATTCTATAACCGTAAACAACAGTCAATGGAATCTACAGTTCTACATATATTTTGCTAATGTTATGAATGTAACACAAAATCCGGAAATATGTGTTGATGACATTTCTGTAACTAAAGTGATTTATACAATTTAAAGGTTGGAAAACATTAAAACAGGAGGACTTGCCAAGATAACAATAGAGATACTCAAACATAGAGGTGAAGTTGTAACACATGAGCTTGTTTTTTATTTAATGTTATATGGCATAATAAACAAGTTCTAAATGATTGGCGGCAAGGAGTAATTGTTACTTGTCCTAAAAACGGAAATTTGAACAATTGTAATAATTGGCGCAAAATAACATTATTGTCTGTTCCTAGTAAGGTGTTTTAAAAAGTAATATTAAATCATTTAAATAATACGGTAGATAAACATTTTCGAAATTAAAAAGGTTTTCAGAAAAGAAGAAGCTGTATATACTCGCCCTCTGTAACAACATTATTGAACAAAATTAAGAATTTCAGCAATTACTTACAATCAATTTTATTGATTTTATAAAAGTTTTCGACAGTGTTTATCGAGAATCTTTGTGGAAAATAATTAAGTTTTACTAAATACCAGCGGAAATATATGCATATTATACGTTCGTTATACCAAAATCCAAGTTGTTGTGTTTAAACAGAATGTGGACACCCTGTTATGTTCAAAATTGTCACAAGAGTACGTCAAGAATTTATTGTCACAGTTTTTATTTATGACAAGTAATTTTATTATAACACAATCCATGAATAATATGTCTTATAGTATCAAATGGAACTATGGAAAATTAACAGAATTGAATTTTGCAAATGATATTAGTCTACTCAGTGAAACTCCAAAAATGATATAAAATATGACAACACGTCTCACTGATATCAGTTCTTGTGAAACATGGAAGCAAACAGACAAGATTGATAAAATGGTGAAAGTTTTTTATTGCCGGTGTCTTAGAAGTATTTTAAAGATTGCCTGGTGTGATCACATTTTAAATGGTGAACTCGTGAAAAGAACTGACTTTCCAGTACATGACATTATTATAATTAAACAAAGCAAATTACTTGGACAAATTTTACGATTACCGCCCAAAAGACCGGCAAAAATGGTTTGGGAATAGAAAATCGAAAACAGTTAAAAAATGTTGGTAGACCACAGAAAACTTGGTTAAAAACTATTTGGGAGGATTTAATTAAAATGAATATTTCATGGGGTCAGGCAAACCGTTTGGCAGAATGCCTAAATACATAAAAATATTTTGTTGTCTTATGTTCTGTTTGAATTATGAGACTTTGCTTTGTTGTTGTTGTTGTTTTTTGCTGCAATTATCGTCTTATTTTACCATGCATTTTTTTAAAGTAAAAGGATTTTTGTAATAATAATAATAATGCAGTTTTTTCTATTACCAAATAATTAAAAACATTACAAAATTGAAAAAATTTAATAATCTATGTGATTGCTTTTCTTTTGAGCAAGTTAATCCAGGCGTTTTGGAATGCCGTCAATGAGAATGTTGATATATTCTTGTTTTATTTTATATTAAACAACAAACCGAATGCGTTCGCATAAATCCTCAATTTTAGTATGTTCATTGATGTTTCGCATTAGCATACTCAAAACATTCTCAATAACATTAATATCCGGGTTGTTAGGTGGTAATTGAGTAAAAGATAGTTTTTCTGATTTTAACCCCTTTACTGTCTAAATGTAAATATCAAACAAATAAAGTGAACTTAGGTAAATATGACATTACTTTTTTGGACGCATGATATGGAGCATTGTCCTGAAAAAACAGTAGTAGCCCCGGTGTAAGTGTGCAGCATTTCATAATGATAAACATCATTTATACCTGAAACAAATTTTTTACTATATAATGTACCAGATATAATTCTCTATTTGATAGGTTAATTATACTTAATACCAAACCAACACATTAATTATCGAGGGTGGGCTTTTTTTCAAATAACCGGGAGTAAATGTTTTTAAAAACTTGACCTACACAACACTTTGTTTATAAAGTCAAATAGTTTTCCCCGAATTATTGTTTCATCAGCAAAGTATACGGAATGCCAATAACAAAGGTGTCGTTTACTATATAGTTTACAAAATGCTAATCTATTATCCTTTTATTTTTAGTAATAAATGGTTTAACTTTTGGTGATTGAAGTGTTAAACCAGATTCAATTGCTCTGTTTTTAATCGTGGAGTAAGTAAAATTATTTAAACTATTTCTTTTAGTTTCTGAAATAAGTTTATAATAATTTTTTTAAATTCTATAACAATTTTCTAATCATCTGTAGTAGTTGTTACACGTTTTCTTCCAACATTATCGTAATTTCGCGGTTTTTGACCATTAGTAAACCAATAACGTGTTGAAAGGTTAACTCTGTATAAAATCGCCAATTTTTTCGGTAAAAATCGTTTATTTTTTAATTCTTTGATAACACGATATTCATTTTCGGTATAATAAAAACATTTTTTATCACTATTGTCCATTTCACAAACAATGCAACCAGAAATTAAAATGAGCGACTGAGCCGAATATTAAATTATTTAATTTGTTTTAAAATTTTTATTAAATTTTTTTTTTAATTATTATTATTATTATTTACATAGATTACGATACTAAAAAATTATTTTAACAATGATTATGACATCACAATCAGAGCAGATTCGAATGTGCATTTAATATCAATTTTAAGGATTAGTTATTGTTCATCTTTAATGAAATTAAGCACACAAAGTAATAATAGGGTAATTATTATAAAAATATTGTAACCTAAATTATTATTCACGTTTATATAGAAGTAGCTTTTAAAATATGCTATTTTGGTCAACTCAGCCTTTTTAAATAAATGCTTTTGAGTATATAAAGGTAAAGAAACTATTAAGTACTTTACATTATTTTTAATTTTCAACATTAATTTTTACAAAAACAATTTAACATAACAAATTAATTTAGATTTAATACTCTTATAAATTTTTGCGTTAATTTTTGAAATGGCTGTAAAGAAATCTACGTATCTAGATGCTGCTGCGTTTGAAAAACTTGCCAATCTACTATGTAGACGGTAAGCCATTAAGGCAAACGCAAGAATGAATAAGTAAAGGTAATCAGAAACGTACTTGGATTTCCTACCAACGTTTTTAAAATCAGTATATAGGTAGACATGGGTTTTAGTCTGGTCATCACATTTAATAAATGTCATTTCATAAAAAAATATTTTCTGGCTAACAATAAACTAAGAAAAACCAAACAAAAAGTGCATTATAACCTTTTTACAAACTAATTATCTAAAATCATGTTGTCTTTTCCATACATTAATAGCGTGAAATATGTTTTGTGTATACAATTATGTTGAACATACTTTTTACGTATTTAAACCGATAAAAATAATAATAAAACTCTTATGACTCCAACTTAAAATTTTTATATTATATATAAATTGAAATTCTATAAGTATAATACAGAAACCATATTTGGATGCCAATGATCCTGAGGATTTAAGTAATGCTTATAAAGTCTCAATTTCCAATGATGGTGATATTCCTGACTGTTCATCCTACACGTAGTATATTCTGGACTAGGTGCCCCTAGGCATCTAGACTAATAACAGCAGGGTCTGAGTGCACAGCGGTATAACTGGGCTTCTGCTACGGCTGGTGGGTGCGAACATACACCCAGGATACCTAAAAGGTATCTAAAGGTATACGTATACCATATGTAGCCGTTGGGCTAAGAAAGATAACCCTGACAAAACATCAGGCAGCTTCATCAATCTTTGCGAACAATGACAACGTCTACCAGCCATGAAACTTCCTTATTCTTCCACGTTTGTTACGCTTGCCAAGCCATCAAAATAGATAGTTTTATATGTCGTATAAATGTGGGGGCGATCTACGTAAAACATGGCCAATCCATTTTAATCGTCTCATCCAGCCAGAATAGCTATGGAAGCCCAACCATTACCCGGATGGAAAAGAAGGCCAGGCGGCCAACGGAAAATTTGGACAGACATTGTAGCATGCGAACTCAGTCCTTTTATTTATGCTAAGCCCCCTCGTCCAAATGAATTATTTAAATGGGCGTCCGTTTGTTCACCCTATGCAGCCAACAGGGATCATTGGAGGGGTTTAACTCGGGATGTAATTAACATTTAATGTCAGCACACCTCAAGTGTCGTTCTTTGAGTACACACTACAAAAGTTGACGTTTTTGCAGACGTTTTGGTTTTTTTGGACTACCCTGAGTGATAATAACCGGTGGGGGATGTTTATCCCCGATGATGATGATGATGATGTATAAATGTGGGAAATAATCAAAAAGTGACCACGTCACCAACCAAAATGAATAAAAAAATTTGGTAATTGTATATAAATAGTTTATAATGATTTCCAATAAGTGTTATTGTTTTTCAAT
Organism: Cardicola forsteri; assembly: GCA_025895645.1. Lineage (NCBI taxonomy): Eukaryota > Metazoa > Platyhelminthes > Trematoda > Strigeidida > Aporocotylidae > Cardicola > Cardicola forsteri. The sequence continues at coordinate 49,334 of JAKXYG010000096.1, forward strand.
TTGACACTAAAATTACAAATTACCTAAATTACAGAATTGTTTAATAAACATTTTCACTTTTAAATACAAAATTCGTTTTTACCAAAATGTGTTTTAACTAGTATTTTATTTATAATAACTTTAATTAAAAATTCTTATTATTTTGTTATAAATTAATTTTAGCTTCTGTAAATTTGTTTAAACAAACAAATACATTTAACCGTTTCCGAGTCTTGTTGAGAATGGCGTGTATAAAGGCAAGGTTAGCAATTTACTTTTTTGAGAAAAATAATACTAAAGTAATAACAGAAAACGCTATTTGATTAAAATACAAAAAAAGTGAAAACAGCACAATTCCAATGACAAAATTGAGCGTGAAAACTAACAGGAAGTTTAATCTCTGACATGCAGGATTTTTAGCGTTACAAATTCACAGTACAATTAGATGCAACAATCAAGTTGTTTTATGCTTTCCGAAAAATTAGTTAATAATGATTTTAATGAATAACATTAACTACAATTTTAATAGAAATAAGCACATAAAAAATTACTGCATAGCGTTTTATCCTATATATTTAATTTAATTTAATTTATAATAATTTTATTTCTACTAATTTAAACGTTTTACAAGAAACATCATTCAGTAGTGAACATTTTAGCAAAGCCGAACGTAGATCCGCATTTGGTGCTGGTGGTAGACATCTAACCCCGATTCCCAATAGGTTGTGTATTTAAATGCTTAATTTATCAAATGTAAAAAATAATTGCTACCAATTAAACAAATTATATTATCTAAATATAAAATACCGTTTTCTTAACATTAAACACTAATTTCAACACGTCTCGTCGCCAAATTGCTTGATATTTTGCTGGAGACAAAAATGTTTATATATATGTTAATTTAGTAAAATTATCAGTTATTCAGAAATAGCGAGTAACAACATAAATTATATTATCAATTAACAACAAAACAAATAATTTAGACAGTTATACTAAGTGAGAAGCACGGAGAAAGGTTTGTTTATACAGTTTTTTAAACTGGGAAACTATTTAGCTCGCACAACTAAAAATGTTAATATTGATAAAATATTGTTCCAGAAATAACTTGTCATTTTTAAAATAAATAATAACATTTATTATTTATTGTTGCATTTTATTCTATCGCCACAATTAAATTTAGCATTTATAAGTTTAATTAATATTAATAAACAAACAATGAACATAATTGCAATTATGCAATATAAAAATTAGTGAAAAATTATTACAATGTTTAAAATTAAAAATATGTTTAATTACATAAAATTAATTAATTAATAGTTATAATTTAATAAAATAATATAATTGTTTGTTTGTTTTAATAATAAACATAAGTGTCAAAAATTTCATTTTACTTTTCTAATGCAAAACTAAAAATGCATTTTTAAAAATTGCTATTTTTATTATTCAGAAATTTGTTATGTTTCCGAGCTTCATAAAAAAATTGAGGAGTTTTAATACAATACCTAAAACAAATTTAAATAATTAAATATAAACAATTTAGTATGTTAAACGTTATATATATATATATATATATGACAAACCATTTTGTAACAGGAGCTCTATTGGCCTCTAAAATTTCCAATTTTTTTGATTGTTTTATAATTTCTTCCTCAAGCATTAAACGAGTTAAACGAGATTTTGTTAATTCCATATGAAATGGGGTTAAAATAACGTCATTATTAGAATGTAATCCTTTGTCATCTTTAAAAAATATTTAGTATGTTTAATTAAGGCTTAAATTTAAACAAAATAATAATAAATAAATATTATATTCAATTATTGTACTATAAATTTATATTTTATTTATTATCTCGTATATTAAAAAATTAAATGTAAAAAGTGTACAAATTAAACTAATAACTACTACTGTATGTGTTAAATTTAAATTCAAAATATGTGTTTAATCATTAATATTTAATATTAATATTAATATATTGTTTTTACTTTTTAAATGTTCTATAGAAAACATTTTAGTAAGTAAACATTTATCAAAGTCAAACAAAAGCCGGCGATGAAACTTAAATTTATTATCGCAAAATGTTGCATTTAGTAAAAAATATTTACAATTATCAAAATAAATTGTTAACAATTGATATTTAAATACATAAGTATGTAATAAATAATGAACTGAAAATAATATAATTAGATAAATATAAATTATATACATTTATGTTATTTATATTTTTGTAAATTACTACCAAAATAATTTTAATGTAAAAACCACTTACGCACAGTTTTGATCACTGATGATAAATATAATATTGACGTGGGTGGATACTGATAAGGAGTTGCTCGCCTTAATGATGTTAATCCATTTGAATTATATATTGTTCCACTTTCATCAATAATTTTGTTAAAATCTGATAAATCCATTTCATGTCTTAGTGTAGTAGTAGCTAAAGTTGGCGCTTCTTTACTTAAAACACATTGCCATGGTTTAAAAACATCACTAGGTCTTTTTGGTAAACCAAATGCTGGTGGTGAAAAGGTCAGATTCAGTGGAAAAACATTTTTAAAATCTGTATTTGTCTTTTATAAACATTACAAACATTTTAATTTTGTTAATAAATAATTACATTTATTAAATAAAAAATACATGTTCTTAAAATTTAAATTATTTTTTAAAGTCAAAATAATGATCATAAATATAAAATACTGATCTTAACAACAAAAATGTAACAAAATTAAAAATAAAAACATAGCAACTAAAAAATGTTTTGCACTAAAACATTTCTAAAAATTATTATTTAAAAGTTAGTCACAAACTTATTATAACATTTTAAAAACGATTGTCTACTAATTATAAAAACAATCGACAACGATTTCCCGCTACATGCCTACTAAGATAAAATAATTGCATTAAATAAAACTACAAAACATATTTCCCATAATTCGTACTTAATAAAACTGTTTACCAACCCAAAAATATTAAAAATAAAATTGTCGCGTATTTTTTAAATATTAATTAATATTTTTATCAAATTAATTTTTTTGCAAATTCATTTTTGTTATTTTGTTTTCACTTTAACTAGCACTTAAAATGTAAACGTTTAGTACTTTCTATGTTTTAAATACAATGCCTAATTAGTTTGAAAATTTTATAAACGTTTTTTCAAAACCATGTTATAATGATATTTCGTTTGTTTTTCTAATTGTTTTATGAATTTATATTATTTCAATCTTTGATTTTTTGCTTATGCTTGTAGTAAAAACAATTTTGTATCTATAATACTAAATAAACTTTTATTGGAATATTTAAGATAATAATAATAGTAATAATAATAAATAGATTTTTTTACAAAATATTTATTTTATATAAAACATTACATCTTTGTCTGCAAAATTGTGTGTAAACATTAGCTCATTATTATCCAGTGTCGAATAAATTTTTTGAGACAAATAATCAACATTTTTAATGTTTTTATTTTTTAACTTCATTGCTTTACTAAAATGTAAAACAATAAATTAAAATAAGCATTTAATATATCTAATAGAACATTCTAAAAACAATTACAATGTAATTCACTAACATAATTTTGCAAAAAATTATATTATGTTGGTAGAATTACTTTTTGATAAAAAATATTAACAATTTTAGCTGGGTAACTATTTATTGTAAAAATATGTATAATGTAATTACATTTATTTTATGTACTAAATAAAAAAATTTTAATTTTTAAAAAATCTAAATTTAAAAAAAATTAATATAATTTGGTTAATTTTATTAAATAAATATAAATAGTACATTATTAATAATAATAAACATTTATTTAATTAAAAAAGTATTATGATTACTAAAACATTTACACGCATTTACATTTTTACAGTAGTGTTAATACATAATTTATTTAAATATTAAAAAATATAGAATATAGTTTATATACAACAATGATTTTTATTACAACAACAAATATACTGTTTTCAACATATATATATACAATAAAAATATTTGCACAATATGTATATATATATATATATATATATATATATAATGTAAATTTAATTAAAAATAAATAATATATTTTATGTATTTATTAATTAAACTTAAAAGCTATAAAATATCTTTTACATTAATACTTTTTATTTAACAAATGTTTATGTAAGTAAAAATTATTGTTATTTACTTAATATGTGCAATATAACAATGTTATTTTTACATAATTTTTTTAAACGTTTAAATTTAAAAAACTAACACTAAGGTCATTTCTATGTAAGCAAATAAAAAAACAACTTAAATTAATCTTTTTAATAAAATTAATGTTTTTAATTTTTAAATTATATTTATGTTTAAAATAATTTTTTTATAAAACAAAAATTAATTAAAATGTACATTTATTATTATTATTAAATTAAGCTTTAATATCTCACTTGAGATACATTTAGCATAAAAAATACATTTTTACCATTAATAAATATAAATAAATTAATAAAATATTAAAATTACAAAATTGTAGTAGTACAAATAATAATAATAAAATGAAATAAAGTATCATATGATTATCAATGTAGATACTGTCAGTATTGTAAACATGTGATATAGAAAAAATACTTAAAAATTACTATGCTGTAAATGAGTCACTATAAGGCACAGTTACCTAATGCTGCAAAATGTTTAAATTAATGTAAATAAATGTTTAAATAAAATAATTCTTATTTGTTATAAGATGAATTTTGTTTGATTCTAGATTGGTTGATATTATGGATAAGTACGGCAAACATGAGTTTTTCTGTTAATTGGTTTTGGCTTTTATGTGCAGGTAAGTTTTTCTCGTTTTTTCAGAAAACTATAAATTTGTTTAAAACTGTATGTAGTAAGTAAGTGTTATTACTTTCAATCCTTAATCCTAATTGTATACAGGATTTAAAATATTTACTAACAGCATCATTCAATAAAACAGAATATTTAATTTCTGCGGACTTTTACCCCAGAAATAGTTAGCATTAAACAAGTTGTCAAATTGAATAATCAAAGGCAGGTCATTAACATAAATAATAAAAAGTAAACAACCGAAAACTGATTCCTGGAGGTCTCCTGAAGTGATATGGGTGAGAGAGGAGGTAGTACTACCTAGCTTAACACTAGACTGACGGTTGGTGAGAAAGTCAGGTATTCAATCGAGGACTGGAAATCTTACCTCAAACGAGTTAAGCATACTCAACAAAGCGGAATATAATACTTTATCAAAAGTTTTGCAAAAATCAAAGTAAATAACATCGATTAATAGAAAGCATTCTAGCTTGCGAGTAAACATTAGTAAATTAGTGAGATAGGATCTTGTTGGCATAAACCCATATTGAGCAGAATTTATGAGATTTTTATCTATGATAAAACTAATAAGGTGGGACTTGATAATTTTTCTTATAATTTTGCTAGGATTTGATGAAATACTAATTGGCCTAAAACTATCTAGGTTAAACCTGCAACCTGAATTGTAAATCGGACAAATGACAGCAAGCTTCTAGATCGCAGGTAGCTTACAGTCGGTAACGAAACAAAAACTCGACCTCCAAACATTTAATTATCTACAGCTGGGGTTTAAACATTATTAATATTGTTTTAAGTTTTTTAAGGTTTAGGTTAACAAGTTGTAAAATGACGTGTTACTTATAAAAATTATTACTTATTTTTATAAAAAATTGAGTTTAAAAGGATTTTATTGGTAAGTTGATAGTCTCGGATTTAAAACGGTTGGGAGAAGTTATAAATAAAAGTAAATTTTACTTGAATTGTTGACATTACAAAGTTTGCAACCTTTTCTTTAAAAATTAATGTAATTTAGTCATTAATATATTCTTTAACAGATTACACGTGTTTTTTTGTAAGTTTTAATAGATGGAGTTATTATGATTTACTGTTAGTATGAGTGTTGTTGTATATCACTGTTTTATTGCAACTAATATTGTATATATTTTTTAATGAACTTTTATCAAAGGTATTTATTAGTAAGTCGTACATATGTTTAAGATACGTAAATACTACTAAATATTCTTAAATATCAAAGTAGGTTAATATAGGATTGAATATAGAGATTAAATATGTGGGCTAGTGGAGGAGCTACAGCTGAGACACATTCTTTGAGAACTTTTTAGTAAAGTTTATCAGCATCTCTAGAGGATGATTTAGTTTGAAAAAGGTATTTAGCGACTAAACAGGACATAATAATGGGACATCCTGAATCAACAGAAGGCTCGGGTAGAGGGTAAAGAGAAAAATCTTTATTGAAGACAGATTTAAAATAATCACTAAAAGTATTACAAACCTAAAGCAGCGTAAGAAAGAAATCATTTAAATCCTTAAGCCTAGAAAAGAATTGTCATTACTTCGCTTATTCTTAATAAATTTACAAAACTATTGTCAGAACTAGCATTGTTCAAAAACGAGTGGAGTCTATGGTCATTAAGCCGTTTAAAACAAGCTATTTAAGTGTTTCTGAGATCTAGATAATCATAGAGGAAGCAGAGGAGTCCAGTCAATTTTCATTTAAAAAACGCAGTATTGCGTAATTTAATGTTTTGAGTTATATGGCGTGGAATTTTGACTTGGAATAAGATTCAGGATTTTTTACGAGTTGAGTAGGCCAAAACGCCTTTTAGTACTCGGTTGTCAAATTGTCTCAAATTTTCAGGGGGAAAAATGAAATGGATGGTGAGGTAAAGGGGGATTAGTGACAGAAAAAATATTTGAAATCAAGATAAAATCAAGGTAGATAGTGGAAGTTAACAATTATAGAAAACGAGCAAAAATTATAAATATGCAAAAATAATAATAAAACAAGTTACGTATTACAATGCAAAAACACTGCAATAATCATCAAAAAAGAAGAAAAGAGAAAAGGATGAATAACGCTCCAATGGACGTGTAGCGTGACGCGCGCCTCACCTCGCGAAGATAATGATCGTATGGGAGAAAATTTCATAAAAAGTATCTATATTGTTTGTATTTAAGAAATCCCAATTGAAATTGCTAAAATAATTCTTGAGATCTTCAAAATTGGTTTTACGGAAGTTAGGAACCGGCACAAACTGATAATTAAAAACAATAGTGAGTAAGGGGAGGTGTACCTCAAAGATGAGAAGAAAATGATTACTCTTGCTTAATGGAGGCAGGTGATTGATGCAGTCTATCAAAAAGGGTAGATTAGAGAAGACTAAATCAAGGCAGGAAGGAGAACTACTAATCCTAAATCTGGTTGCAGAATCAACATACTGGGTGATTGCACGTTTAATACTAAATTGAAGAAGGGAAACATTAAAAGGCTTTGAACAGAAAAGTGATCTCAATTAATGGAAAGAGCGTTGAAGTCTCCCATTATGATGTGAAAATTATATAATGACAAAGATGATTGAGTGAAGTTCTTAGAATAAAGAGAATAATAGAAGATTTAGAAAAGGGCCTGTTTACCTGAGGAGAAATAAATTATAACAGAGAAAAAATTATACCCATGTCGGGAAATGTCTGAAGATAAAAGAGTGGAGTGACATATACCATCCTTGATATAGAAGAGACAACTTCCACTTTTAAAATTCCGAGAGTCCAGCCGGATGACATTATACCTTTAATTAGCAGTTCATTGTCATAAATGTTGTCAGAGCCATGTTTTCGCAATGCCAATAATATGTGGCTTAAAAACCTTAACTAGACTACATAATTCAGGCGACTTATTCAGAAGACTGAATGTATTAGTGTAAAAATGTTTAGAAGGGAAGGGTTAGAATGGGTATTAATGGTCCTGGACTGTTTAAGCGGTAATAAATGGGCCATGACTCCGGGATGCAAGAGGAAAATCCTGTATAATGGAGATGCAGGAAGAAGTTTCATCGGATCGAAGAGGAGTTAACTTGACTACAGAGCTGACCGATAATTTGGGGCAGGCTATAAAATCCAAATTACTGCTTGAAAAGCACTAATAAATTAACTTATATGCTTGTTTATTTGTGACTGTGTTGATTTGGCACTTGTGTGAATTTTGACTGTAATAACGTGGAACAGTTCGTTGTTTCTATTATAATTAACATTGTGCTTATCATTATTGTTACTATTATTACTTAACAGTTGTTATTGATAGCGTATCGTATTCTATATTACTATTAAATTCATGTCAATTTTATGTATAAATTTAAGAGTTGTCGCATTTATATTAATATTGTATTATAGAACCAAACATCAACGCTTATCATTTTATTAATAAAGAATATTCTATTATCGTGAGTTTTACTTTAACTGATATTTGAAGAACGCTTATTGACTAGTAATAAAAGGCTGTGTTAGCAATTCAAAGCATTACTTTCGAATTATTGTAAATTATTAGGATCGTTTGACAGCTTATTATAAAATAATACTTAACTTTATACAATATATGCAGCGTTTCTAAAGATACAAATAAAGTGTGTACCAATTTTTTATTGTTCACACCAAACACTCAGAAAAGCAAACTTTTTTGTAGAAACAGATTGCATATTTTTTAATTTTTTGCTTTGTAATATCTATGTTAACTGTTACTGTAAATATCTTATTTTGTATTTGAAGAGTGCATCATCAACTGGAGTCTATTTTAATTTTTTGTAATCCGTAATTAATTATTTTTAACAATGCGAACTTATTTAGCAATTAATAACCACAAAAATGTATATTATTAGCAAAAATTTATTTTAACAAAGATCGAAAATAATCGTTTGTTTTCGTTTCGTTATTGTTCGTAACATTGTCGGTTAAGTCACACTGTTTGGTAGATTCACTCGAAGTTAAATTCAATGCTCGTGGCAAAAATTGTAGCTGAGTACGTGAATGGGAACGCCTAGACGAAGGTATATAAAACAGTGCATATAAAAATAGAAATAAGTGTTTGCACGATAGTTCATTGACAACTAGGTAAATGGATATACTTCAATGATACGTATACGTTAAAAATCACAAATACCAAATTATATGCATGCAAACATAAAATATACGGTATTTAACGGTTCGATTTATTAAAACTTACACATTTGAATTAGATGCATTATCAACTTTACTAGATACAAATGAGAGTGATTTCGGTGCATTAGAACGAATTGGTGGTTCACTAATTGCGACAGATATCGTGGTTCCGTGAAATTCTAGTCCATCCGTTGCAACCAATGCACGACTAGCATCATCAGCCTTTTCAAATTCAATGTATGCATGCCCCTTGGGAGAACCGTTACGAAATGTAGCCACACGGATATCAACTATTGCACCATACTAGGTAAAAATATAAAGTAGAATATACGGCTATACAGAACTTTAATTATAATATCAAACATATCAACCTTTTCAATGAAATAAATACTAAAAAACAAGAAAAATATTATTTTTGTCTCATTTACAATACGTAATATACTATCACCACAACCCTTTTGAAATATCAACAATCCTAAGAAGTTCAATAATCTCAATTTCTAATATTGGTGATAATCCTAACTGTCACTTCTACGTGGTGCATCTTGTACTAGAAGAACCTAAACACCGAGAATAACACAGCAGGAAACGAGTGCACAGCAGTACATCTGGACTTTGACGGATAAGTGAAGGTATATTTCCAGGATATTTAAAAGACATTTCAAACCATACTTATACCATATGCAGCTGTTGGGCTAAGGAATACAGTCCTGACAAAAACTCAGAGGCCTCGCTAATCATTGCGTGCAGTAGTGCTGTCAAAAAACCAAGGAACATCATTATTCTTCTAGGTTTGCTACGCTTATCAAGCCATCAAAACTAAGAGTTTAATATACCTTATTATTATTATTAATTAATTAAATGACCCTTTTGCTTTAAAAATAAGCATAGGGAAATAAGATAACAGTTACAGAAAAAAACATTACCAAAGTTCCATCATTCAAAACGAACATGGAGCAACAAAATTATTCCATGTTTTTTCAATTAGATCTTCCCGAATAATTCCCAGACAAATTTTCTGTAGTCTACCAACCTTCCTTTTACCATCTTTAATTGTCTATTGCCAAACTGTTGTTGGTCTTTCGAGCGGTAAATGTAAAATCTGACCAAGTAATTTTCTTTGTCTAATTGTAATGATGTCATTTAATGAGCAAGAGTCAGTTCTTCTGATGAGCTCATTCTTTCAAAATGATTATAAATAATTAAATAAAAAAATCAACAGTATTAAGATTTTGCCCACTAATTTTGAGGGGCAAATAATCATTTGATATTGTGCATAACACAACATAATCCGTAAACCAATACAAGAACTAATGTCACTGAGACATAGTGTCATATTTTGCATCATTTCTGGAGTTTTACCAAGTAGACCAATATCATCTGCAAAGTCCAAATCTGTTCATCTGCCATGGTTCCATTTAATATCATAAGACAACATATCCATGAATCGAATGTTAATGAAATCAATTACCAGAAGAAGCAAAAAATGGTAACAAAATACATCCTTGACGTACTCCCGTGACAATTTCGAACATAACAGTGTTTTCACTTTTTGTCCAAACACAACAACTTGAATTTTGGCATAACGAACGCATAATATTTCAACGGTATTCCGTAGAACTTAACGATTTTCCACAAAGATTGTTAATAAACACTGTTAAGACCTTTTATGAAGTCAATAAAATTGGCTGTAAGTGATTGCTAAAATGCTTAACTTTGCTCAATAATGTTACGGAGAGTGAGTATTTGTTCAATACAACTTCTTCCTTTCCGAAAACTGGCATATTGTTCTCGAATATGTTTATATATCGCATTACTTAAACGGTTTAAAATTACTTTGCAAAACACCTTACCAGCAACAGATAATAAGGTTATTCCACATCATTTAAATTACCGTATAGATATAAAAAATAATAGAGGTTACTACATCACCAATCAAAATAAATGAATAAAAAGTAAACCCTTCAGTTAATATTCAATGAATAACTAACTTGTTGAAAAAGTGTGCTCAAATCTTCTTTTGTGACACTTTTATTTAAATGTCGAACAAACAACTTTTCCGGTTCTTTTTTGCCAACATTGAACGCAAAATTGCTCTTCGTACGATTTGGATCGCATACAGACACAAACATAGGACGGTTGTATTTTGCCAACGATTTGACATCTTCGTTTTCCGGCAACACTGTTTGTCTGTCCATTTTAAGAGCGCTCTTGACAGATTGGCGATCTTCAAATTCGACATAAGCAAAGCCTTTCGATCGACCGGCATAATCCAATACAAGACGAACAGAGGCTAAAACTCCACACTTAAAAAGTGGAAGTTGACAAAAAAGCGCACAGATAGATAAAAAAAGGTAATTTTTAACAGCAACAAATCAGCAACTAGCTTCAGTATAACCCATGCAATTTGATCAATTTAAATGTCACTGCTAGCAACCCATTTATAATAGTAGTGTATGTAAATAAAAATTCTTTATCTTTTATCAATTTCCATTTAAACAGTATCATTGTGCAACATACAATTACTCTTCTAAGTCTGCAGCTGACCTTAAAAATAAATTTCAAACTCAGCATTATCTAACCTCTAAAATCACTTTGAGATTCTATACCAGTTAAAATATCAAATAATCAGCCCAAATTGAATATTAAACAAATACTCATGATGACTAAAATATCTACTCTGATCCAATTAAACAATATATATATATATATATATATATATATATATATATATATATATATATATATATATATATCACATACACTCGAAAACGTGTTCGACAACTCTTTTTCAGTAACCCCGAAGTCTAGATTGCTCACAAATACGGAAAATTCATTTTTTGTCGGATTGTGCGCTACAAACGTTCCATGCGAAACGCCATCCACTTTTGGTGCTTTACTTTTTGCATCTTCATCAATTTTCGGAATCTGCATATAATAGCATAATGAAAAAATCGACAAAAACAATATAGGGTAAAATGGAAAACAAAATTGTAATGCATAAGATAGACTTTTTAAAAATAAATTCAATAACTTGGACTGTCCAAATATAATGTTAAATCTGAAACATTAATTTAAAAATAACAACAAACGTAACAATAAATTCGGTTGACACTCCTAAATTAAAATTGTACAGTGACCAGAGAGCTAAATTCAAAACTGAATAAACATGAATTTATGTCCCACCACCCTTGTTTGGCTCTACCTAGTGTCCGTTTTTACTTAGCAAACGCGCTTTCCACCAAACATTCAAGCAACAATAGCTGACTAATACATTGAATCAACTGGACAATTTTTGATCACAAGAAACACAAATAATCCCCGATGGGCAAAAGTTCAATTTTATCTAATAACACTAAACAAGAGCTGTAATTTGTCCATGTGGTAATTATTCAAAACAGTAAACATCACACTTAAAAATATACTGACTTTTGATTTACGAACACGCTGATCTAACTCATCTTCCACTGGTTTCCGTTTGACCGACGATGTTTTCTAAAAATTATAAACAAAACACAACTTTTTATTTACGAAAGCTCACCAAATACAATCCAGTAATATTTATCCACACATCAATGTAGATAAGAAAAAATATCCATCCAATCTAGATTGCAGCAAACATTTAATCCTGAAATAATCGTACATTTTAAAATTAACAACATATTTCCTAATTGCAATAAATTAGGTAGTATCTTCAACAGATAATTTTAATTAATTTTATCTCCAACATTTTATTGGAAACATTTATCACTAGGTATGAATTTAGTAAAACAAAACACGAGCCCACGATGAAATCCGGCGGTAAGACTCAAACTCATGCCCACCCAGTTTTGAGTCTAACTCTCTATTGAATCTACCAGCCCGGCAGAAAACATCATCAAAAATTTAAACTGCCTGTTCTAGTACACACAATCGTTTCCATACTGGAAATGAGAATGTTCAAAATACCGGTGACTAGTGCCTTTCTAAGTTTAGACAAAATAGCAATATCAAAAAACCAGCTAGTTGTACAACCGTGCCAGGAAAGCAGGATGAAAGATCATGGTTTTTAAACCAACAAATAATTTCATTTGGCATTCTTTAGTACAAGATACACACACTGTTTTATTAAAACGTTGTTCTATTTATCTCATTACTTTGAGCATAGAACAAGTTTCTCAACGTACTTTATAAAATGAACTAAATCAGTCGTGTACAATGTCGCACGCTTCAGCAAAACCTACCTGTTTTGACGTGCTTTTATTGATTGATTTTTGTGGCTGATTGGTATTCTGTACAATCGATGCAGTCCGCAATTCGGTCAATTTGGCGCGTCTCGTGAGTATTTTGACAAGCATGTCTTTGTAGAGGCCTAGTGTTGTGCCACAAGATGCAAGCGCCTTTAGAACAGCATCGAACATCGATTCGCATTCGTCAAAGTTGATCGAATTGACAGCCATGTTGCACACTCGCAATAAATTTCTCGAATCGCCCCAATGTCTAATGGATGACGGTGGACAGGAAAATAATAAAAATCAATAATGTGGTACAAAGTGCCCAATTGCTAATTCTTATTCAAATCATCAGTCGCTTAAACGAACAGTTCCAATCGGATACATTTAGAATTGTGTAAAACGAAGTGCAACACCAGTTAGTTCCATACATATGTATCATGTTAGGACTGTCGGATGGTGATAAACGACTTAAGATGAAGCGACGTTCACAGGACCAAGTTAAGTTCCTAATAAGCCAATCTGTCAAATCACTTATGATTAACCTAATTCAATGCTAAAGCATCATGAAAAGATAATTATAGTAGAATAGAAAACAAAAGTCCCAGGCTATTGCAACCTTTCTCAAAATACCCTATTGCAAAGTCCAGTTTAAGGAATTAATGTTCTGAATGTCAATAAATTAAAATTACGAACGGAAACAATTGAAAATAAATGAAGTAACATCCAATCCACATCAACGTTACGTTTAGTATAACAAAAAATAGTTATAAAAATATTTGATGCAAAAAATCAATATTTATGAAAAAAATGATTACTGCTCAAATTGAATATATCCCAACCAATAAACGGCTTTGGATCCATGACCAGGAAGCTGCATTAGACGAGACCAAACGGCACGCGATCGTTCCATATCACAAACAAATTTGGCCTTGAAAAATACATTCAAAAATCATACTGAATGTACAATTGTCACCATCAATAAAGAATATGATTCACATTTTAAAATGGTAATATCCGTGTGTGACTTTGTATCTACACATGGTGCATTCTGGACCTAGACCAACACAGAATAAACACCGAGTGTATTGCAGTACATCTCGTTTTCCAAGTACACCTATAATACCTGAAAGGTTCCTTAAGGTTTGTGTATATAGTCAGTAGGTCTTGGTAATCTTAAGAGTACAGCGGAACCCTCACCAAAATGCATCACTTTCTCCATATCTGTTGCACAAACTTGGATTTCCCTCACATACAACGAAAGGTAATCATTCGACATAATCTGCGAATACGTTAATAGTAAATGATTAACCATCTCATTAACCGATTGATTGGCTATAAGCAAATGCAAATTTCATTATAAAATAAAGTAGGTCACAGAGCTGCATTGCTCAATGAAAGCAAATAATACCATTTACGTTTTGTTAGCTACATCTTGCAAAAGTAGCTTTTACAATAAAAATGTATTACTTCCATTCCAACAGGCAATATAAGTTGTTTTAATTAAAAAAACATTCAACTAACGCATGAAAATAGCATTTGTATGTGTCTTCAATATTAAATACAAATAAACATTACTTCAACCGTAGAATAATAAGAAATAATTGACCAATCAAATGCTTGATTCTTCGTCAAGCCTAAAATAAATTAATTAAAAAATGATTAATATTGTCTTTGTGTTTCATCATGATGAAAGCATAGTCAAAGTTAAAATATTCTATCCATTAAACGCAGTTCTACACAATTACATAAAAAATAAACCAAATTTCTTTGTTTTAGCTATATCAACAGAAGACCAAGTTCTTTCATTGTATCTTACAATCTTTCCACAAGGTATGTGCATTGCTGGTACCGATAAACAATTATCAACAACTACTTACAAGCAACGGGATGTTAATGATCCACAAGGATTTAAGTATAGCTTATTAAGTCTCGATTTCCAATGATGATACTATTCCTGACAATTCCTTTTCCACGTAGTGCATCCTGGATTAGGTGCCTATGGGCATCTAGACTAATAACGGTAGGACCAATTGCACAGTGGTATAACTGCAAGTATACACCCAGGATACTAAAAAGGTATCTTACGGTATATGTATACTACATGTAGCCCTTGGGTTAGGGGAGACAACCCTGACAAAAAATCAAGCGGCCTCGTCAAAAATTGTGGACAGTCATAGCTGTGGGAATATTAAAACATGGATCTGTATGTCAAAAACAAGAAAGTAATTTCTGTGTCTCCCTTTTCCCGAACTAACAAAAAATCAGTGTCAAATCGTTGGCATTTGAATACAATAAAAACAACCAACATACAAGAACAGGGGGAACATAATTATACAACGCCTCCAAAAATAATACTTACACTCAAAGCAATAATCGATGGCGTAATTAAATGTTTGACGAAGTTTGAAAAGACGATCGTCTATTTTAGTACAATACAAAGAAAAAATAGAATTCACAATAATTAATTAAGTAAAAAGGAATTTTATTAACAATCATTCTGAATAAAAACTACTCTAAATTCCATAAAAACTACCATTTCAAAAATTAACGCAAAATTTAAAAAAAGTATCAAATCCAAATTAATTTGATGTCCAATTGTTGTTTTTTTTTATAAAAATAAATATTGAAAATTAAAAATGTAATGTAAAATACTTAATAGTTTTTTTATATATACTTAGAAATATTTATTTAAAAAGGCTGAGTTGGCCAAAATAGCATATTTTAAAATCTATTTCTAAACGTGGATAATAAGTTGAAGTTATATAATTTCAATTCTGCCCTAATTGTAATGTCATAACAATGATCAAAATATACATTAAATTATTATAATCTATATAAATAAAAAATATTTAAGTTTAACCTTGAGATTCCGCTCATCTGTTTATTTTGCTTTCTGTGGCGTTGTTTGTGAAATGGACAGTAGTCTTACCGAAAATGAAAATCGTGTCATCAAAGAATTAAAAAATGAACGATTTTCACCGAAAAAATTGGCGAATTTATACAGAGTTAACCTTTCAATAATTTATTGGCTTACTAATGGTCAAAAACCGCAAAATTACGATAATGTTGGAAGAAAACGTGTAACAACTACTACAAATGATTAGAAAATTGTTTTAGAATTTAAAAAAATTATTATAAACCTATTTCAGAGTCTAAAAGAAATAGTTTAAATAATTTTACTTATTCCACGATCTGATATTTCGTTAAAGCTGTGGTAGATATTCCTCCCAAATCAATTACGTTTTGGTTACCAAACGCTGGTTCAATGCAATCAACAATTCCCGCGCATAGAGGCTGCCGAACAGGAAGTGATAATGATACCGATCATTCGCTTCGTTTACGTCTGAGTGACAAAGGCTAACTCTGATATATAGCGACTATGTTGACAAGTTCTCCAAAGCCTACTTATCAGCTCCAGTTGTTGTTCCAAGTTGCAGTATGAGAATAAACCGACTCTGAAACATTTTGAAACGGAAAATAGACTCAGCTAGTTTGGTGCTCCCCCGTTTAACCAACTTAAGAGGACCAAACTGGTTGTTCGCCAATTCTCGATATCTTCATACACAAGCAAAGATATCCACGAGAAAAAGCGAAGTAAGATCATTGCGTGCCACTGGGATTCTGTGGCAAATGAGCTAGAGGTTCCTGCTCGCCATAATGACAGTGGAAAAGTATACAAAAATGGGAACAACTCTGAAGTAATAACAAAGTTAAAGTTGGATCGTCTGGCATCTCAAACGAAGACTGGTTACTTCACTTTAATCAAACTTTAAACCATCCTCAAATCAATCCTTTTTTGACACAGTTCCTTCGGCAATTTATCCAATCTCAGTAGAACCTCCAACCGTCGATGATATATGCGTATATGCAGTAAACTCAAAGATAGGAAAGCCGCCGGATTCGATGGAATTCTTCCATGTCTTCAAATACGGCCCATCGCGGCTTACTGAAGACCTCTATGGCATTATAACGGATTTCTGTACAACTGAGCAGTGCCCTGAAGACTGGCTTCGTGCTACTATTGTTCTTGTTCAAAAGAAGGGTGATCAGCAAATACCTGCTAACTACAGGAGTATCAGTTTACTTTGCATATATACAAAAATTGTCACATCAGCGATAGTTGATAGGATTCTTCCGGAGGAGAAGACAACACGTCCCAACCAAACTCGTTTTTCCTGGTTTGGAATGCCTTGATCAGATTCACACGCTCCGGTGCATCCTGGAATTTCGGATAAAGTTTCAGCACCCTATGTACATAGCGTTCATAGACTACTCTTCGGTTTTCGACTCAGAGATCATTGAGCTTAACAAATTTGAGGCAAGATGTCTTAGATATATTTAGCACAGCACTCATTTTGCATCATCCGTATCAAGGGACTGGACGAAAAAGATCAGTAACCGCTAAATTCGAGATGACCTCCAATTTCACGAGCTTCCTACTTTAGTATCGCGACAACATAGATTGCGTTGGTTTGGACACGTTCTTCGTAAAACTCCTGATGCAATCTCACCTTCCGTAACTTTGGCTTGTCCAGTTGCCGATTGGAAGAAAAGGAAAGGTGGTCAAAAACACATTTGGATAGATGCTGTTTGGGACAATCTCCACCCTATTTTGACCGGGACTTTATCTTGGAAACAATGGCTAAGTCGATGAACTGACATATCTGTGTACGCCTCCGAAAACCGTGAACAATGGATAGGAATTATTCGAGATGCTTTGAGAACTTGGAACCAAGGTGGCTTTGCCATCAACTTTTATTATTAATAATAATAATAATAATAATAATAATAATAATAAATTCAATCAATAATTGTACACTAAACCTACTCCAAGCCACACAATCTTTTTCCAACACAGCGATTCGGCGAACGTGATAGTCGCAATAGGAGGTCCAAATTCGTAAGATGTCAGCAGGATCTTCGAAACCAGCAACCAAAGCATTTTCATAAATATCTGAAAATTATTAATTTGCATACCGAAAATAGACAGTTAAACAATTGTTAATGCAAGAAACAATATACATTAGTTAAAAATGGAGTAAAAGGATACTACTACAGTAACAGACTCAATTCCTAATCCACTCTAAAAGATATATATATATATATATATATATATATACCATTTATTTTATTGCATTGCATATCACTCAATTAATGGACAAGTGAAACAGTCACTACTTCACTATTTCGGTATTAGCACAGCATTTCGAACGATTGCTACTCATTATTTTACTAATAGACGGTATTCGTGTAACGACGTCGATGTTCATAAAAACTAACAAGACCACCAAATGTATCGTCAAAGTTCACTCTTTCAATCCAATGGCTACATATTGCACACATACACCTCAAAAAACTTTTTAAGTAGTCTAAATGTATCTTTGCACCCTTCGGTCAATAAGGAAATCCAGTAATATAACTATGCACTTAGTCTCTGATCTATCTTAGTCTAAGTCCAGGATGCATAATATGGTGGTGTTATTAAAATTTGAACCTTTATAAGCGTCACCAAAATCTCCAGAATCATTAGCATTAACTATTTTGGTCAGTTGCCAATCAAGTTTTTATTGAAAAATTAACTTTGGAAAGCATAAAGCAATGCTAAACTAACCGAAATGCATCATGAAAATGGTACCAAAATAGTTGTATTTTTCAATTTACTCAAAAAATGAACCAAATGTAAAATCCTCAAGTGTAAATTGGAGACTACCACTCATACTTGCCCAATTTCGAATCTTGCGCTCTGGCTACCTCTGCCACCCTGGAACTTTTATCACTAGTTTGTAAAGTGTTACATGACAACAACAATGCTACGTCAATTTATATGGTACACCACCAATAATAATTATATACAATAGCATAGCCCACATGCTACAAAATGTTTCTCATTAAATATTGAAGCAATATAATAAACAAAATATATTCATAATAATAATAATAATAATATCGAATAGCACATTAAATTCTTCACAAACCGTGCAATTCGGCAAATGAATCAACTTCATTCGATTTAGCATCGGCCGATAGTCCATTGTGGTTGAAGGTCGAAATCGTTTCGGTCAGATAAATTTCGGTCGCCAAAGCATAACGAAGCCACAAATTTACAGACCAGGGACAATTGCGGACTGACCGAGTCAACATAACTACCAATCGTTTGACGTCACTACCAATGTGCAATTCCTATATAATCAATTGATCGTTACAGTTAAGGTAAACACATGCCTATGACAGTTAAAATAGCATCAAAATTCAAACAACCAAATTCGGTGTCAACTTGGAGTGCTAAAAACTTGAAAACATCCTAATAGATAGATAGATAATGAACGTGCATATTTAAGATAATAGAAAGGCATTTTAAAATATACCAATGCCATAGATAGCCGATTATCTCAAAGCTATTAATCCTGAAGTAATGCTTATTATGTCCCAATTCCCAATAATGGTAATATTCCTGACTGTTCCTCCTCCATGGGGTGCATCATTGACTAGGTTCTTACAGGCATCTAAATTAATAACAGCAGGGACCGAATACACAGCGGTATAACTTGGCTTCCACTACGGCTGATTGGTGTAAGAATACACCTGGGATACTTGGCGCCGTCACAAAAATGCGATCTACTAGTCATGAAACTTTGTTATTCTTCTACATTTGTTACGCTTATCAACTCATCAAAATTGATGTTTTAATATGCCGTACAAATATAGAAATAATAAAGAAGTGATCATGTCACCCACTACGATAAATAAAAAAGGGGACATCTCGAAAAAAGATATTTAATAACCTTAACAATTTTACAAACGGCGGTACTGTTACAATAACCCTGTACATTAGTTAAAAAAGTGCACCATTTACCGTACGCCTGTTGTGCATGCGGCATTTTCTTTGCATACAGAATGACAAAAGATGGTATCAACATAATCGGGGATAAACATCCCCCACTGGTTATTATCGCCCAGGGTAGTCCAAATTACTAAGTTTGCAAAATATCAACTTGAGGTATGCTGACTTTAAATGTTAATTACATCCCGAATTAAGCCCCTCCAATGATTTCTATTAACTGCAATCGAACGCCCAATTAAATAATTCATTTAAAGGGGGCTTAACATAAATAAAAGACTTGAGTTTGCGTGCTACTACATCCGTCTACATTATGCGTTAACCACCCAGTTTTCTTTTCCATACAGGTAATGGATGGGCTTCTATGGTTATTCTGGTTGGATGAATGGGCAATCTTTGTAAAAAATAAAAGACGGTATATTCGCCCAAAAGGTCACAGGTAAAAGCTCAGCTACAATCGTTCAAATATTCAATAGTCCTAAAAGCATACGCTCATGTAGAAACACCTAGTGACCCAAGTCGTTCTATAAAGCTGCAACCTAGTCGAGATATCCAATTAAGAAATTCTTTTCAACAAAACTAGTAATTCGAATGTTTTCTTTTAACTATATAACAAAAACGATTATATATATATCACTCGATAAGTGAATACAATGAAATGGCACATGTGCACCTACCAAATAATCTGCAAATTTTATCCAAATTGTCGGTTGCAAACAATGCACGCTAATCGCCCGTTCGAACAGACAACAAACTTCGTTGGGAGTCAGCGACAAATTCGACGTGTCAAACTGGACATCCTCGTCGGTCGATTTCGCTTTAGACGATTTGTTCGTCTTAACCGCCGATTTGACAGCCCAGTCCAAATAGGAATTCCAGGCAGCCAAGGATGCTTCGACGGACTCGTCAGTCGAACTCTACAAACAACACAGAAAAGGAAAGGTGATCAGAAACGTACTTGGATGGATGCTATTCGAGACAATCTTCACCCTATTTTGGCCGGAACTTTATCATGGAAACAATGGCAAAGTCGTTGGACTAACGTATCGGTGCACGCCTCCAAAAACCGTAAACAGTGGAGAAGAATTAGTCGAGATGCTTTGAGAACTTGGAACTAATAAAGGTGGCTTTGCTACCAACTTTTATTATTATTATTTTATTTTTTTTATTATTATTATTATATTATTATTATTTTACATTTGTGTAAAAATTATATGCAGACTCGAATAAAAAGTTTGAATTATACAAAACAGGGTTTTTCAATCGGGTTATGTAAGTCAGGTTGGAGTTCTATAGAACTAACAGTTCTACAACCTATACAATAAATACTGAAAAAGTGATTATTTAACTAAAACATCTGTAGCAATCACAACATACAAAAAACGTCACTTTAATTATAAAATATACATTATTATATAATAATTAGAATACAAGTATTTTTTATAAATATATGTTACGACTAATAAAAATTTTTCATAAAATTTTTAACTAGCTCATAAGTCAAGATTGAATAAAATTATCAACATAGAATATAACGTCAAATATTTTAAAAAATAAAAAGGTATCTAGTTATTAGGATTTCTAAATTGATTTATGTATAATTAACTACAATATTAGATAATAAATATAATGGCTTGTGTTTGTAACCATTTGGCTTAGGTGTTTTGGTATGCTGATACAATTTTATATAGTCTAAATGTTAAGAAAAAAATTGAGTTAGACAAATATTTTTTCATTTCAATATGCCTATACATGCTATGTTTTATTATCCAAAAATCGAAATATCATTAATATTAGGACTATAAAATGGCTATTTTCAAAACTGTAATTATTTTTATTTTAGCTTATATTAAGTTTAAATTAAATTTTTATCTAAAAAATAAATTTAAATACAATTAAAATTCATTTTGTGAGATTTTTTAAATGTTTACTACCTTGAATGTTTTAAGAGAAACATCTTTCAGCAGTGAACACTTTACCGAAGCCGAACGTAGGCCCGCATTTTAGTGCCGGTAGTGGGGATTCAAACCCATGCCCACCGAGGTCTAAATCGAGCGCTGTACCGCTAGACCACCCCGGCACAAATAATTAATATTGTAAAGAATTGTGACACTGGCATAAGTAAATTACATTTTAGCATAAAAATATCGTTATATTTTACTAAATAAATACCACTGCTAAAATTAACTAATATAATTTTCTTTATAAGGGTTTTTTAATACTTTTTATAAAACCAATATAATATTTGTTACATAAATATGTTTTTCTAACCGTAAAATTTAAAGTTTGTACATACTTTTTATACATAGTAACTTATCTTAGTATGCAATATATATATATATATATATATATATATATATAATTACTTCTAATGACGATTCAAACTGTGATAAAACCTTTAAACGCGCCAAAGCAATTTTGTAGGAGTTATGAATAGAATCTGAAATTGGTTCGTCAGGCTTTCCGGCAACGTCTTTCAAAAATTCTTCATATTCGCCAAAACTTTGTTCCATATCTACAAGACGTTTAAAAAAGTTATACATTCACAAATTTTTCGTCAACAAATAAATACAACGGCTTATTACAATTGTCAAATTCATTGGTCTGTCAACAAAATATGAAACAGTTATAAAATGCTCCCGCTTAGCTTAAATCAAGTATGTGGATTCGAGATAATCAGTTAAGTAATGCCCGAAATAAACAGTTTTTTGTTTAAAACGCCTAACTGTAAAATAACGGGATTATTATTGGTTTGAAATCTACTTTTCAACTTATCTAGCATCTCCACAAACATCTCTAATTCAATAAAACCTTGAATTTTGAGATCATGTCACAAAAAACCAAAAACTTAACATTA
Organism: Cardicola forsteri; assembly: GCA_025895645.1. NCBI lineage: Eukaryota > Metazoa > Platyhelminthes > Trematoda > Strigeidida > Aporocotylidae > Cardicola > Cardicola forsteri. The sequence continues at coordinate 72,178 of JAKXYG010000096.1, forward strand.
TTCTTTTCACAGATAACATAAGTTCAACCGTCTATAGCTGTAAATCTAATTTAAAATCTTACTTTTAAAAATGACTAAAACATGTGTAAAGAATGACATTAAAAACAGTGCAAAATTAAAGGATTACTAAAAAATAGTACAATCCTTATGTAATAAATCAAACTCATCCAAGTGCTGATTTTAAAATAATCAAAACAAAAACTAAACTTGAAATTATTTCAAATCAAATAGCGAAAGATTTTAAAATAAAACGATAACGGTAACACAGTTATCAGCTCTGCTAATATAAAAACAGTTTTTACAATTTAATCAGTAAACAAAGCTTTTCACAACTTACTCAATAAGGGAATTCTAAGTTGACGATGAAAGAGATTATCGATTGCACTAATTTGCTTTTGCACTTCATCCTTCAATAATAAAGAAACACACAAAATATAAATATATTGATAAATCCGATAAAAAATAATGCAAAAAAATCACAGCCTCTCAATAAACTTACAGTATTAGCTTTGTTTATTTGTGATAAAACGATATATTGAAATTCACGATATACTTCCCATAAAAGTGAACCAAATGGAATATTTAAACCTTGGTGTGACAAAGATTGCTCAAGAATAGATATAACTTCGGATTTGCTATCTTCAGATGCAAAATCAACACAGCCAATTTTAAACTGGCAGTATTCTAACCATATGTTCACATCTAAAATTGAAACAATTTTTGTGGATAAAAAAACACCCGGTTAAGCACTAAATATTCCTTAAGTAACTACATTGGAACTGCAAAATGGTTAAGTTTCCATAATAAGTTGTAAAAGTCATTTCTGAATGTGCCATAAATTGGATTCCAATTCATAACAAGTTACATTCTTATTATTAATATAAAATATGAAAACAGTACAATACACATTAAAAATACATACATACTTCTGTTTTCAGTAAATAACTAAATCCTCGTTTAATTACTTATTTTCAATTATCAACATTTTTTTTAAATATAAAACTAATTATTCTACAATGAGTAGAAATAACAACTAAAACAAAAAATACATAAAACACAAAATAACAAAAATTAATTTTTTTAAATATTCTACTTAAACGAAACCTTTTAAAATATACAAAAAGTTTCGTAAATTCAAATCCAACATTAAAAAAAACCTTTTTCCAATCAAACTAATAATATCAATAATTATAAAGGCAGTAATAACATTACGTATTTTAATCACCTTCATAATCATGTACAGCCAATTTAAAAATATTTTCAACTTCCTTTTTTTCTTCAATTGACCGAGATGAAGCAATTTCATCTCTTATCCACTGCAACCACAAATCTAAAATTGCCAAACATATATATATATATATATATATATATATATATATATATATATATAGTTCTGTTGTAAAAAGGGATCCCATATACACAACAAATGAAATAAAAATTAACTGGTAGGCAGTATCTTCGTAATACTAACAGTTTTATCCTCAACCAAATGACTGTACATGAAGACTTATACCTATACTTTTGAACCATTTTCCAATATATGTAGCTCCTTAAATGTTCTTTGACCATCTATCCCTAACACAAATTCAAAGGCACTGAAGTTAGTTGACTATACTCTACATACTTTCCTTACACATCTAACTAGAACAGCAACAGAAAACTACCATTACCCGGATAGAAAAACAACAAATGATTTAGACTAATATCGCAGAACCCAATATCATCTAATGGGTTTCATCACACGTAATAACCTTATCAGCCCAGCTCAGCATGGGTTCATGCCGGGAGATCCTGTCTCTCCAACCTCCTTGAGTTCACTAAGAACATTACCCATAGGCTGGAACTTTCACCATCAGTCGACGTTATCTATTTCGACTTTTGCAAAGCCTTTGACAAAGTTCCGCATTCCGCACTGCTTAGTAAACTCAAAGCCTTCGGTATAGGTCCTCTTCTCTTAGAATGGATACACGACTTTCTTTCTAATCGCCAGTTTAGCGTCAAATTAGGAAACGCAACCTCCCCCCTACCCAGATTACTTCAGGTGTCCCCCAGGGATCAGTACTAGGGCCACTTCTTTTTGTTATCTATATCAATGATTTGCCCTCGGTTGTTCATTCTGACATCCTTCTAAAGGACATTGTCTCTGAGCTGATCAATTCCTGTCTCCCGTCAGCCCCCGTAGCTAAGATAACACGTATGTCCTGTAAGCGTCCCCATACCTTCCCTCCTATCATCGTCAGCGGTACCCCATGCGTCGTTTCTGATATTTTAAGCATGTGGCCATTAATTCGCAAAAATTTTTCTGAGATCCGTCTCCATAAGGACCATCCTACGGCTGATAGGTTGGGTAAATCTCCTGTCTTACCCCTCAGCACTTGTCCCAAACTCGCGGCCATCCCGGTAGTTAAGCTTACCCCTCTTAAGCTAAAGGATACCACTCCCCTTTCCACTGCCCAGGATTTTCTCTTTCCGCCCCGGAGTCGCGTCCCATTTTACCATCGCCTAAAAGAATCAAGACCGTTATTGCCCTCCCCAACCCCGTCCCACTAAATATTTTTTATACCAACGCTTTTAGTCTTTCGAATAAGCTCACCGAACTAACCAGCCTGGCTAATGATTCTAAACCCCACATAATCGGCATCACTGAAACGTGGTTATCAGATGATGTACATGATAATGAACTACTAATCCATGGCTACAATATTGTCCGACGTGACTCAAGGGTCTCTAGATGCGGGGGTTGTCTCTTCTATATCAAGGATGACATCAGTTTCTCTCCCCTTCCCTTCTTGGACGATTCTGAACATGGATATGATCTTCTCTGTTGCGATCTCCTCTCCTCTAAAGAACTCGCCCTCTTCTCTCTATTCTTTATCGTCCCCCTTCTCTCTCGGATGCTTCAAACAAGTCCCTTTTCCAAGACCTTCACTCTGTGTTAACGACCAAACATAACTACCATATTTTGATGGGTGATTTCAACGCCCCTTCCATCAATTGGGACTCTCTCAGCTGCTCCTCTAAATCCTTTGATGCCTTGCTCCTCCAATTCAGTATAGAGCACGCACTCTACCAACACGTCCGCTCTCCTACCAGGTTTAGGATTGGCAGCTCCCCCTCCTGCCTAGATCTAGTTTTTACGAACATAGCCTCGTTATTAGACAGTATTGTCCAACTCCCCCATTGGGTAAGAGTGATCACACTCTGCTTGCCCTCAAAATCAATTTCCCGTCACCAATTGTGGGCTATAAGCCTCATTCCTTGCCCATTCCTAATTTCCGCAAAGCCGATTTTGTCGGTCTCAAGAACTTCCTGAGGCAAGTCAACTGGGACCCCTCAAATAATGACCTAAATGCTACATATAACCACTTTTGTCAGTCCATCCGAATAGGTATAGAACGCTTTATTCCCTTTCATATCCCTACCTGTTCTAAACCCAAAATCCCCGTTTTATTATTCGTATCATTAAGTCCCGGAATATAGCTTTTCATAAGTGGAAATCTTCAGGACTCCCCTCCTTCCTCTATCGCTACCTAGACCTTCGTAGTAAATCCGTTGCTTGTCTCAGACGGCTTAAAAACCTCAGACTCCATTCACTCCTGAGCAACGCTAAATCGGATAATAGTCTTCTCTTCAAATTCATCAAGAACAAACGGGGTTACGACATCTCTTTCCTAAGCTGAAAGATAATACTGGTTCATTTCTACCACTCCCTGAGGTGTGCAACACCTTTGGGGAATATTTTAAGTCCGTTTTCAATCCCGACTTTTCAATCAACTCCCTTCCCGACTCTGCCCTCGATTCCGGTAGCCCTACCATCACTCCCCATATAGTGTCTAAGTACTTGTCCCAGCACAAATCAACATCTCGCGGTGCTGACAACCTCTTCCCTAGAATCCTTAAGGAATGTGCATCCGAGCTCGCTACTCCCCTCACCCATATTTTTACCCGCTCCATTCAGTCCGGAGTCTCCCCTGTAATTTGGAAGCTAGCTTTTATACGTCCAATTTATAAGTCAGGTTCTAAATTTAAGCCCGATAGCTTCAGACCTATAAGTATTCTGTCTTGTTCCAGCAAAATCCTAGAGAAAATAATAAAATCGCATCTAATGGGTTTCATCACATGTAATAACCTTATCAGCCCAGCTCAGCATGGGTTCATGCCGGGGAGATCCTGTCTCTCCAACCTCCTTGAGTTCACTAAGAACATTACCCATAGGCTGGAACTTTCACCATCAGTCGACGTTATCTATTTCGACTTTTGCAAAGCCTTTGACAAAGTTCCGCATTCCGCACTGCTTAGTAAACTCAAAGCCTTCGGTATAGGTCCTCTTCTCTTAGAATGGATACACGACTTTCTTTCTAATCGCCAGTTTAGCGTCAAATTAGGAAACGCAACCTCCCCCTACCCAGATTACTTCAGGTGTCCCCCAGGGATCAGTACTAGGGCCACTTCTTTTTGTTATCTATATCAATGATTTGCCCTCGGTTGTTCATTCTGACATCCTTCTTTATGCTGATGATGTCAAAATTTGGGGTTCTAACCCTGAGCAATTGCAACAAGATATTGATAACATCCATCAATGGTCTCTTGATAATGCTCTCTCTCTAAACATTTCCAAGTGTAACCATTTCTGTTTCGGGAAATTCTCCGGGAATCAGTTCATATTTCCGAGTTCCCAGCACATTACTAAAATTGATACGGTTAAAGATCTAGGAGTTATTTTCAACCCCTCCCTCAGTTTTTCGTCCCATCATAATAAAGCGATTCTAACATGTTATCGTCTTACTAAGTTTTTCAGGCGTAATTTGGGGATCCTACCGGTTAGCTGTACACGACTCCTCTATCAACTCTATATTAGGCCGCATCTTGAATACTGCATTCAAGTGACTTCCCCTCTTCTAAGAGCCGATATAGTCAAACTGGACAAGGTCCAAAGAAGCTTTACTAGACTGCCGCGTGCCCTTAAAAGCGTCCCCTACTCTAAGCGATTGGAAACCCTCCGCCTCTTCCCTCTGAAAGATAGAAGACTCCGGGGCGACCTCATCCTAGTTTTCAAACTCATCAAGTCCGATCAATTTAAGCATCTTTTCACAATTTCCAGCGACCCTCGGAGAGGACACCTCTCAAGCTCTCTAAACCCCGCGTCCAATCCCGCATAGTCTTCACCACTTTTCCTACAGGGTTATTTCCGCCTGGAATAGCTTGCCTTCACACGTTATGTTAGCCCCATCCATTCAAGCATTTAAATTGGCATACGACCAGCTTTTTCTTCTTAATTTTACCTAACTCCTTTAACATCCTTTTATTTTTATTTATTCATTTTTGTTATTCATATTTGTTATGCATGATATCCGATAACTTTGAACAGAGTACTAAAAGGAGTTTATCTCCTATTTAACTCGTGTATCAACCTGAAACCTGAATATCAATAGTTATATATATGCTAAATCCCTTCATCCAAATAAATATCCAAATCAGCTGTTAGGTAGTTTACATTTTCAGGTAAATAAGACTCGCTGTAAAGATTTAATTCGAGATGTGACTAACATTTTAAGGCGTCATGTTTAATAGTGTCGGTTGTGAAGTAATGTAAAGATTCTTGGTTTATAAACTATTAGTAATTTCAAACCAACCTAGGTAAAAGTAACCGATAGAGGGACTTCTATTCTTATTGACTGTAAATAAAATCATGACTAATAATTTTACAAAAGATTAATCTCATAATACCAAACTTTTTCCCAACTATTCTATGCTTAATAGTTGAAGTAAATAACAATAATTAAACATTAAAAAAATTAATACTACGTTTGAAATGTTAGAAATCAATAACATTACCTGGAGATAAAGGGTATATTTTCTGCATAGCATGACGAGCATCCTTCAGTTCGTTTTTATAATCGAGTTTTCTTAAACAGTCAATAATTCCCACATGGGAGTCATAAGCAGCAGGATATTGCATCAACTAAAAATAAACCAAAAACCTAGACTAACCTGACGACGTAATGACTTTAGCTCAGTTTGCAGTAATTGTTGATCGTCCTCCATGTCTTATAAAAATTTCAATTCTTAATTTTTCACTATAAAACCCCAAATTAAAGTTAATGATAAATAGAATTATATATTTTCACTTAAAATAATAACAAAGTTGCAAAAAACACCATACATGTAAAACAATTATTTTTATTTAAAATTAATAAAAGCATAAATCGACTAACAAATAAAAACTGATATATTAATATTTCATAAAGAAAAACGCACAATTTCAATACATGTGCCAAAATACACGAGTTTTAAAATATTACGAGAATGAAAAAAATTGGATTAAATATTTTAGTTAATAATTAATTTTATTAATTTGCTTATATTTTACAAGTTTACAATTTTTTATTAAAAACTTAACAAACTATTTACAATTTTTAATACTTTTATAATATAATAATTTTTAGGGTTAGGTTTATTCATAAGTTATGTGAAAGAAAACTTTTTTTGGTACTCATTTTAGTGTTATCAGAAAACAGTGAGCAATAACAAAAAGCAAGCTACTTTTGATCCGTAACGTCACGCAAGCGTATCGCACAGATTCAAAAGTGATTCTCAAATTGTCTGAAATTATCGGTGGGAATTGTAAAATGGGGAAGAAAATTTTTATTTTTATCTTGATATTATTTTTATTGGTTATAAAAAATTTGGTTTTAGATAACCTTAAAATTGTTTATTTTAGACGTATGACGGGAAGAACCTGTTTAATAAGTACAATAAAGTAATAATAAGACAAAGTTTTGTATTATAATGTGTCAACACTGCAATAATTTTCAAAATACAAAAATAGAAAAAAATTAGAAAAAGCTCTACATAATGTTGCTGTTGAAAAATATACTTTTATTTTTCGCAGAAATTTCTATATAAAATTACCTTTATAGATACCTTTTCCGTCTCCAATTTGTTATGCCTGTGTGTTAGATGAATTAACGTTACAATAAACTATTTATTATGCCCAAAACTTTAACTTGTTAACCGTAATTGGTTAGTTGATTCAATTATTAGTCGTGATTTAATGTCATCCTAGTATATAATGCAATAAAAATCTTAATATTTTATTTCTTAAATGATAATTTAGATACAATCCAAATTACAGATTCAAATTATAAAATTTGCATATTATAAACATTTATATAGATAGTACAAAGTAGTATACTTTGCATAAAACTGCATCATTATCAATAATTTATCTATTTTAAAAATTATTTTTTATAACACTTTTAAAAAGGTTGCAAATACTATCATTTTTAAACTGAGAATTAAATGGAGTTTTTTCCTACTCAAGTCATGTATTATTCTTTATCCTATAATCATTAATGTTTTTCTACTTTTTAAATCTTGTTATAGAAAACAAAAAAGTTTCTTGTTTTGAAAAAATTAACATTAATTGGACTTAATTATAATTCAGACTCCCTATTCCTTCCAGACTATTATAGACTAATTCGACTAGTTCTCAGTAAAATCCTTATATAACTAATTAAGACACATTTTCTAGAGTTTTTAACAAACACTATTTTAATTAATTTACCGCAGTATAAATTTTTGCTATAACTTCTATTTAAAACCTTTTTTTTTCAAATTCACAAATAACCAAATTAGTTTTCTAGATTGTAGCCATTTCGTTATCTATTTTTATATTTTAAAATTTTAGACAGTTTTTACACACTTTTTATGAGGTGTAATGGGTGTTACGCTATTTTAAATATTTAAAAAATTACAAAGGTTTTACACTGTAATACAAATTTTGTTATACTCATTAATTCTGTATTTGTATTTTTTGTTTAATAAAATAGCATATGCAGAAGCAAACTGCCTAAGCGTCTTATTGAACTCAATGCTCCCAATCACACAATCAAGTGGCTATCCAATTATTTTAAAAACAAAACACAATACACCCAAATTGGCTGTAAAAAGTCTACTTTAATTCAAAATAACAAAGGTGTTCCACAAAGTGCAGTCTTTTTTCCTTTCCTTTTTTCATTATACGTGGATGTTTTCCAACTAACAGAGCCTGACATGGCATTATCTAAATCCATTTCTTTATTTGAAGATAATGTACATTTCCTGGAATCAATTGGTGAATTAGTCGATTGGTCAACCAAAACATAGTCTAAAATTAAATCCTACAAAATGTAAAGTAATTAATTTTAGTTTACACAAACCTTCAACACAATTAATTCAACTTTATCTAATGGTTTGTATTAAAAATGTGGAGATTGATACCTGTAATAGTTTTCAATATCTCGGTGTTTCAGTGAATAACAAACTTACCTGGTCTAATCACATCGACCATTTGTTTACAAAAACTTGAGGTTTACATTACTACATAAGGCGTTTAAGGAACCTTTGTTTTCGTCAACATGTTGTTAATACATATTTTAAAGTTACATTTTATCCAATAATATTATATTGCTTCCTTGTAATATTTCCGGGACTAAAAAGAAAGGATTTTATGAAGTTAAAATATATATTACTATTATTAACTGATTATTGGGCACTCTTTACAGTAACATTCTTAATGAAATAATTTATCGACGCTTCAGGGAATGTTTTTAATTTATCAGCCGTATTTCCAACAACTCCAATCATCCACTTTATCGTAATTTCAGCAAATTATTTGCATCGAGAATAACGAGAAGATTACATATACACGTTAAATGCAGAACAAATGTGTATTTAAATTCATGTCTGCCCTATTTAGCAAGGTTACTATCCAATCCCAACAAAATTCAAAGTGACCTTTACATTACCCTATCCAAATCATGAGTATATATATACACACATATATATATATATATATATATTGGTTTAACCAATTACCGTTGTTTGTAATCTGTCCATTCTAATTTGTGACCATACATTATCCTTTATTCAGGGTATTGCTTATTAGTCATGCTCACTCACGAGTCATTCGCATTTTATATATACTAATATATTTGCACACTATTAACCATAGTACGTTTCCTAAATAATACCATGCCTCTTTAGGTATATCATATTTTGAATATACGTTGATTTTGAGGTTTTTTTAGTCTATGTAATTTAATCTTATTTTATTTACTTATTTATTTTAGGACTGCTAATTGTATTATATTTTTATAATTGTACATATTTTTTGTGTGCTGAAAGCTACTTCTACTAAAGTATCTAAGCCAAAAACCATAAATAAATAAATAATAAATAAGTAAGTTGCTAATTTTTCTATAACTAAGAGAAATAATTAAAACCAGATATAAAATAGGTTTAATATGAAAGCATTATTAAATAGAATATATCCTTGTTTGTACAAAAAAAAATTAAAAATATAAATTAGAGGTTTGGTTAATACAGTAGCGCATTTTCTTATAGCTCTTGTATAAATGTCATCAAGTCTTAGAGTTAACAATTTTAAACTATTAAAAACCTAAGAATGCATTGTTTATTATCATCATGTTAGTAAGTACTTAAAATATAATTATTAACAAAAAATGTATAGAAATAAGAGTTCTTTTAAATTTTACCAGTCAAATCTATCAGAAATCCTCACTCCAGTTTTCCTTTTATTACCTAAAAGATTCTCAAACATACTGCTGTCTTATGCATTTTTTTAAACGAAATCTAAATTTCACTTCTTAATAACACTCGTTTATTTTATATGTTTTACATCCGGCTCAATTTAAATTATTCCGTCGAAGTCATATTACCTATTGTAAAATCTCACTGAGATCTCGGCCCTAATTTATGTTGATTTAAATTGATACGGATTATTATCAGCACCTCAACTAATTTCAATCAAAAAATTTCTTGTGTGATCTGAATTATCGTTCTGCAATTTGTTATTACAAAATAATTCAAAATTACATACCAATAAAAATTAAAAATGTTTAAAAATACTTTACAAAAATGATTATTGGTTTTCCTCAAATATGGACTACAAAGAAAAAAATCAATTGCTCAATCTTGAGTCTTTATGGCTAAAAAGCATCCAAATAAATCCATTGTTATTTTATAAATTAATTTTTAATAATAATTTAAACTATTTAATAAAATTGGATGCAAACAAATTTAAACGTAAGCTAAGAAGTAGAAAATATACAGTACGTAAATTGCATTATAAATCTTCCCTGAGCAGAATTTTTCTAGTTAAATATTCTAAATTATGGAATAATTTACAAATCAATTTAAGAAAAATACAAAATTTTAATACTTTTAAAAATAATTTAAAAAGATACATCAACATCTATACTGTCCCCAATATTATTAATCATACAACGTTCGATTATTTTGTGGGTCCATAAGAAATTGTTTCATTATATTGTTCACTTAAAAGTTGCAACTCACCCATTTAAATAAAAATTAATACTATTTTATTTACATTGCTTACCGTTATCCAATTATTGTTTTTTTTATTCATTTCTCTTTATATATTCCCCAGATTTCTATAATCTACTTATAACAACCAAACCTTTCAAATTATTTTATTTCAAATTGTGTGGGTAAAATAATACCTACAAACTAAAATTATATATTTCTATTATTTATTTATTTTAAAAATATATATAAAATTACAAATATTTTATTTTATTTAAATATATATTAATAATTATTTATATATATATATATATATATATATATTAGCATGTTGAAAAATTTCAGAGTTTGTAATCAGACTTGTAAATTGGTTTGTACCTCAAAAATGCAATACTGTAAAAACTTTTTTGAGTAATAAAAAGTTACAGTTATTATTATTAGTATTATTATTACAACAACACGTAATAAATTGAAATATGAAATGAAAAGAGCGTTAAGACAAATATTTAAATGTTAAAATTGTTTAAATATAAAACAATATAAAAAATTATAATAAAAATAAAAATTAATAAAATAATAATTTTTAATGTTTTTTGCCTACAGCTACACTGTTTCAAATGTCTATAAGTTTCACTCTACAATATCCGAATTTAATTTACACCATTAACCCTTTTATTTTGAATAGACAAGCAATTCTTAGACAAATAATTAAGCTTAAGTTTACCTCTTGTAATGCGGATGGGATATATTTCAGAATACTCATAAAATGTACAAATATCATAGCACTCCACCAAATCCAAATTATTTTTCTTTTCTCTAATTCTGGCTGTCTTCCACTTATTAGGAAATTAGTCCGAAATTAATAGGGTACTAAATCTATTCCAGAAAACTATAAACCGATTAGTTTACCATTTACATCAATTGACGCCATTTACTTAGACTTTAGAAAAGCTTTTAAAAAAGTATCTCATGATTTACTTTTAAATAAGTTAAGATCTCTTGGCTTCACTGGTGTTATCTCCTTGGATTTCAGACTTTTTTCAAATCGCTTCTTCAGGGTCTGATTGATAACAGATCTACTCTTTTCTTGCCATATTAAGTCAAAAGTCTTCCAGGGGTATTAAACCCATTAATATTAATTCTCTCAGTAATCTACATTTAGTAGTCCAATCTAACATTCTGCTTTAAGCAGATGATGTTAAAATCTGGGGTTTTAACTTGGAAATATTATTATTACTATTTATTTATTTACTACTTTGTATTTTTTACAAAAAACATTTATTAACAGCAAACATTTTAACAAAGCCGAACATAGGCCCGTATTTTAGTACCGGTGAGGAAATTCAAACCCACTCCGGAACAAGTCAAGCGCTATACCACTAGACCACCCCGGTAAAGATTAATATTTCCAACATATATATGCGGGTTGTTAATTATGATCTTCTCCTTAATCCAACTACTTGCAAACACATCACTTTTGGTAAACCGTCCGAGATTGTTTTCATAATGCCTCATCCTGACTTTCAACCGATGGAATCCGTTACGTCGACAAAGGATTTAAGAGTACTGGTAGAATCTACACTCAACTTTACAAGACAACATATTTGGGCAATTCAAACTAGCTATCGGCTAACCAACTTCTTCAAAAAAATCTAGGTAGCATCTCCCTAAGTTGTGTTCGTTTACTCTACATGCTTTACATAAGAACGCACATAAAATATTGTGCCCAAATTAAAACTTATTTCTTTATGCAACAAAAGGCTCGGGGTAACCTTATTCTGGTGTATTGGCTTATATGATCTGATTCGTTCTATGCTTTCTTTACTTTAACCTAAAACCTATTTAGGAGTCATAATTTTAAATTTACTAAACCTATTTTGAAAACAGAACACAATACACCCAAATCGGGTGTAAAAAATCCACTTTAATTCAAAATAATAAAGGTGTTCCACAAGGTGCGGTCTTATCTCCTTTTCTTTTTTCATCATACGTGGATTTTTATACTCTTTCTAATTTTCCTTAAATTACTTTTTGTATCACTTCTATAAATATTGTCACTTAATAAAAATTTATATCTTTGCTTATTTTTTTTTCTTTTAATACAATAAACAATTCTAAGGTAAAGTAAGGTTAATTTCCGTTATTTACCTGGATTTTGTCTTAATTTCAAAATAGATTTTTTTGTGACTAATCTCCTTTTATCTCACCATTTATTTCATATTTTTCCCTAAATCTTACTGATATGATTAATAAATAGAATCGGAGATCAAAAAGAGTTTTGCTCCAACTCAACTTGTGTGTCATCGTGTAACCTTTTTTCTTTTTTTTTGAAAACTATTGCAGTGTTTTTGCATTGTAATATAAAACTCATTTTATTACTATTTTTGTATATTTATAATTTTTGTTAGTTTTCTATAATTGTTCACCTCCACTATTTACCTTGATTTTGTCTTAATTTCAAAATTTTTCTGTGACTAAGCTCCCTTTACTTAACCATCCATTTCATATTTCTTTTAAAAATTTAAAATAATTTAAAAATTAAATACTTATAAGCGTTTTGGTTAACCTAAATTATGTACAATCCTCAAATCCTCAAATTCTGAAAGATTATTTAAAACTGACCATTTTATAACTAATAGAAATAATATCAGAATAGAAAAAATTTCTCTTTTTATCTTGATATTGTTTTATTAGTTATAAAAAGGGTTGGTTTTAAATAATTTTTAATTTGTTTATTTCAGACGTATAACGAGAAAAACCTGCTATGTTATTACATTTAAATCGAGGATCAAAAGTAGCTTATTCTCTATTCAACTCGTGATTCAACATGTAACCTGTATTATATTATTATTTACCGCTATCGCACATTAAAAAATTAATTTGTTTAATTTTTTAAAATAAAAATTAAAAAATTTTTTTTTAACTTAAAATCGTGTACAAACTTGCAACATGTTTTTATAAATCAAACTTCATGTTTTACTCTTTACATTAGGATTTAAGTATTCTAAAGATATTAATAATAATTTTTTTATTAGTTTAATTTTAAAATAATTTAAATAATTATAAAAAAAACATTTTTAAATAAAAATGTATTATAAATTACATGTTTGTTATATCGTTTTGTTTTTTAAGGATGAGGTAAAGCAAAGGTTTAATTGATTGTGTTAGAGACGATGTGATATAATTTTTAGAATGGACATAAATGATTTCAATAGTGAAAATAATAAGATAATTAGGAACTACAATGGTAATAAAAATAAAAATAACCGTACGGATGATAAACACAATGAAAACGAAAAATGTAATTTAAATACGGATTATAATGGTTTCTATTGGTAAATAAAGTTTAATTTTTGTTATTTTTAAATGCTGTTTTAAGTATTTTTATATGTATTTATATATATTTTTTGTAGTTAAAAATAGTTTATTTAGAAATTATTGTATTTATAATAAACTATTTATTAAGTTTTTACTTACTCTTAGAGGTACATGGATTAATTTGGATTATTTTATTTATTTTGTTTTAAACGTACCTTGGTTTTATTTGTTTTTTTTATAAAGAAAGTAATTATAGTGTATTTTCTTTGCATACTTGAAGATTTTATCTGTTTTTATGGGGTAAACATAATGATGTGAAATAAATACAGAATTGATAAAAAATGTTGTAAGTTATTTGAAACACATAGTATTGTAAAAATAGGTAAATGGTATTTTATAAAAATTTAAATCATTTTCGTTGTGAGGCGCGTGTCACGCTTCACGTTTAGTGGAGCGTTAATTTTGTTTTTCTCTCTTTTTTGAAGATTATTGCAGTGTTTTTGTATTGTAATACGAAATTTGTTTTATTATTACTTTTGTAGTGATAAAAGAAATTAAAAGTTATTTTATTGACTGTTCATAAGGTACATGGCTTTACGACGTTATTATATGATAATGTGATTGTATTGTCATGCATTAGATAAAAAAATTAACAGTTGATATAATTTGTTAATAAATAAAGAAGAAAATTATCTTGTATTTTAATTAGAAATGACACAAATTATTATTGTTATATCGACAGATTTATTACATAATAAGAAATGTTTTTACTAAATTTGTGTGCATAAAAACTGAAATATTTAATTATATATTTTAACCTTAATTAATAGTTGCTTATATTTTTATAAATTTTTAATGCTTATAAATTAATGTCATAATGTAATAATTTATTATATATAACGTTAGTAGTAAGTAAACTTTACCATAATACAAAATTATTACCTATTTATAGTATGTTTATTGATTGTGCTTTGTAGAATGTTAAATATTTAACAGCTTAAAAGTTTTAAAATAAGTTAAAACTATATTGTTGTTCTTAAGTTAGAACTTTGAACCTTAAGTGCTGATTAATGGTGTGATTATGTAATAATAAAATTAATATTATGAAGGTAAATTAAAGAGTTTTATAACAAATTAAATAATTGAAAGTAAACTCATATACAGCGTGCAAATAAAACATATTCATATTTTAGTGTTTACTTGTTTACATATTATTAAAATGTATAAATTGCATAGTTGATAGATAATGTTTGACATAATGTTTACTTTACTTTGACTACAACATTATAACGTAGACAATGTAAGTTGTCTAACCGAACTATTTTTGCATGTTTCCGAAAACCGTGAATAATAGGGGAATTATTTGATATTCAATGTGAGCTTGGAACTAATGAAGAGGTGGTTTGTCACCAATTATTATGAATGAAATATTAATTTACGCTTTCACTTAAAGAATATGGTTGCAATACGGATTACTGTTGATTTACTCTCTATTTTTCTATCTATCTTACGAGTTACTCTTTACTAACATAATTTGTGAAGTCATGACTAGATGCTTTTATTACATATTATTAGTGTTGTTTCGGATAATAAGACCTTAATAGAATATAAAGAACGAACGTTATTGGGTACAAATGTGTATTCAATTGAGCAATACATAGAACAAACAAGTACGAATGAAAAAGTTTTGTTTGTATGACAAATAGCAATGTAATACAAAAAGGGGACATATATAAAAAGTTATTTATTATTATTTATTTTGGTTGATGGCATGGTTATCTCATTATTTATATTTTTGTAAAGCGTATTAAGCAATCGACTTTAATGATTTTATAAGTGCAACAAGTGTAGGAGAAAAGTGAAGTTTTTTTTATTTATAGACAGTATCCTAGTGAGGGCGCCATTTCGCAGATATTAACGAATGTTTTATTAAGGTTATTTCCCTTAGTCAAACGGCTACATATAGTATACGTTTATTTCAAAATATTTTTAAGTACCCTTGTTATATGTTTGCGCTTATGCGCTACGACAGAAATTTAGTTATACTGTAATGTACTCGATTCCTGGTCTATGTTAGTCTGAGTCCAGAATACATCACATAAAGGTATGGAAACAGGATTATTGCTATTACTGGAAATTGAGACTTTATAAGTATTACTCAAATCCTCAAGATTATTAGCATTCTACAGAATGATGATGATTATTATTATTATTACTACTACTACTATTATTATTATTAAAAATAAGCATGGAGAAACAAGATAAAGGTTACAGCTAAAAGAACAACAAAGTTTCATAATTTTAAAATACAATATATACAAAATTATTTCATGTATTTAAATCATTTGATAAAATTATTGTTTGATTCCTCATGAGACATTCATTTTAGTTAGATCTTTCCGAATGGTCAAATTTTCTGTGGTCTACCAACCTACTTTTTACCATTTTTAACTGTCTATTCCAAAGCTGTTCTTGCTGGTCTTTTGGTCAGTAAACGTAGAATTTGACCAAGTAACTTTCTTTGTCTAATTGTAATGATGTTAAGTAGTGAACGAGAGTTATTTTTTCGGATAAGCTCATTGTTTGAAAATGATTATGAATAATTAAATAATAAGTAAAAAAATAATTTATCTAAGTTAAAACTAATTACTGAATGGTTGTTAAAATTTATCATGTTGTGAAAAATGTTTTAGTATTTTTAGTAATCAATACGTTAGTGCCACATATATTTAATTATTTGGTAGAAATTTAAAGTATCAATTAAATATAATTATTACATTCATCGTATTTAACATTTTTTATTTGTAAAAATGTGTTTTTTCATTTTTAGCTTTTAATAAATTATCTCAATCTTGTCTCATTCACTTTGGAAATAAAACATTTATTGAATTAACCTGGACTTTTAATCTCGAGTTTGAATGTTGTTTTTTTATGTAGTTTAAACTTTGTACACAAAACGTTTTATTTATGCTGGTATTTATCTGTTTATTTAACTTTATTAAGCATAGAATTTATTGTTTGATAATTTGTTTAAATACTTAATATTTAACGCACATCTTAATAAAATGTGGATTTGAGTAATATTTATAAAATCTACACTTTTGATGATGGCGGTATTCCTAATTCCGTACATCTATGTAGTGCATTCTGAACTGGTAATAACACAAACCAAAGATTGAGTACACAGTTATATAACTGGACTTCCATTTTGGAGAATAGATTAAAATATACTTTGGGGTGTTTAAAAAGTTTCTTAAAGTATATATATATATATATATATATATATATATATATATATATATATATATATATATATATACATTATGAAACTGTTTCACTAAAAAAATTATTATGACAATATTTAGACAGTCCTATTAATCTTCGTGAACAATGGCGCTGTTTGGGGATGTTGGCTACTAACCAGAGAATTTTTTTACTTTCTTACGTTTGTTATTCAAATGGGGATATTTGTTACATGTACAACAATGGGAAACGATTGTATGAGATGTTTCACTAACACAGAAATCATGAAGTAGTGACCATATCTCCTACATATAAATAATTAAATACTGACAAGGTTTTTAGGATACTATCGTTTATTCAAAAAAGCTATTCCTTTTACAAAATTGTTTTGTACATTAATAACGCCTTTGCCTAGAAACATGTAATTCAGGTGTATACTATTTTTCCAATTCAAGTTGGCACAAAATTAATACAGTTTGCTTGCATTATATAGGATTAAAAATTGTATAGTTTTCCTACTGTTTACTAATATTCAGCACTATTTCTTTTATCAAAACTTGTGCTTGTAATTTAGAGCATATTGAAATAACGTTTTGGTGTACGCATATTAGATGCTACTGCATTATTTGACATAATGAGTATACAGAAAATCATTGGAATTGAGAGGTTTAGGTTTGATCTATTAAGTTTAGGCTTGGAAAATCCATAACAACACTATTACGGTCTTCAATATTATACTCTTACATTGGACCAACTACTGGCACATTTGTTTTTAAGCAACTTTAATCGAACTAAGTGACCTAATTGTTAGGTGTTTTTTGAATAAATTATTGATATGATTTGATTTTGATTTGTGATTCATCCTGTTTTAGTAAATCTCTTTCGTTCTCTGTTTTAGTAAATCTCTTTCGTTCTCTCTCTCTCTCTCTATATATATATATATATATATATATATATAAATGGCGTATGATATGCTAATAAATGTGGTTAGATCATTTGTTTTTTATATGTATAATAAGTTAAAATAATGCTGGTTTGCTTAGATTTGAATTTTTATAATTAAAATGTTTTTGTGTGCATTAATTTATGTTAGTAAAATGTTGAAAATTCAAACGTTTGTAAATTAGGTGTACGAAACATTTTAGATTTATTTCATATTATTTTCAATCCTATATGTACATTTCGTAATTTTAAAAAGTTACAAGATTTGTCATATATATATATATCAAGGTAACTCGTGTTTTTAAACCATAAACCTCTTTATTTGGATATTAAAGCTTTTAATTATATTATTTTGTTATTGATATATGCGAGTAATACTAATTAAT
This sequence comes from Cardicola forsteri, assembly GCA_025895645.1. NCBI lineage: Eukaryota > Metazoa > Platyhelminthes > Trematoda > Strigeidida > Aporocotylidae > Cardicola > Cardicola forsteri. Next base: position 90,396 of record JAKXYG010000096.1, read on the forward strand.
GTACGTTTTCCCATTATTCATTTTCTTTTAGTCAAACTTTAACGAAAAAGGAAAAGTCGAGAGAGAAAAAAGTAAGTTAATAATTTACATGTTTTTAATTGGTTTGCCATTCAATTAAGACAATTTTGTTTAGTATTTTTTGTTCATAAAAGTTTGCATTTTTTGTGCCCCAATAAATTCGTGTTGAACGAATAGGACAAGTTTGTGTCAATGATACATTTTTGGCAAATAAACTGGTAGTATTTTATTTTTACATTTAGTTATGTTTCAGCCTAATTTATTTAACTTTTTTAGTTTTAAATTTTAAATTGAAAAAAAGATAATACTTGTAATATTTAAATGTATTTTTGAGATGAATTATTCAAAGAATATTGTGTCTGAAAGACATTCTTTTCATCATGGTATTGTATTTTTGTATTGTTTATAATTCTCAAACAGCGTAATATTTATAACGTGGAATTGTAGAATAGCCATATGCGTATTTTAAAAAAATATTACAAAAATAGAGCATTGTATTGGTCAAAACACACAAATGAAAACTCCAACGTGAGTAAGCATTGGCATGGCTGCGAGAAATAAGGGCTGAACTAGAAACGGTTGGCTTAATGGATGGGGGGGGGGATCAAATGATGGATTATTAAAACAGTTGAAAACATTGAAGGATATGGACATAAGATCGTTTTCGGTGGTGTACTGACTCACAGTTTACTGTGAGTCAAACCAATTATTATATGGCAATGATGAGGAAACAATAACATGCCATACGAATTTTATAACATTATTTAATGGTATTGATTGATGCTACTGTTAATGATGACAGTTTTCTGACAGCGTGTTAACAGTACCAAATTGTTGAGCCTACTAAATGCTGTATTGTCTTGTATTTTCTGAACAATAAAGAAAACGCTCCTTGTACTGCCTACTTTTCTTACACATTTAGTTAGAATTATTATTATTATTTTTATTATTATTATTATTATTATTATTATGGTTATTGGCTTAAATACTGCAGTAGAAGTAGCTTTCAGTACAAAAATAAGTACAATTATAGGAATACGATACTATTAGCAGTATGTAACATTAGCCAGAAAATAAAATAAGATTAAATTACATGGTCTAATCCACTCAAAAATTAACGTATTTTCAAAAAAATATGTACATTATGAAATGCGTGAAGGGGCATGATATTACTTTGGAACCGTAGTATAGTTAATAGTATACTAATATAACAGTGTACAACAAATGTGAATGATAATAAATGAATAATAATAATAATAATAATAATAATAATAAAGCAATACCATAGATAAAGGATAATGAATGGATAATGGCTAATGAATGGTCATAAAATCGAATGGGCAGAATACAGATAAAAGTAATTGGTCAGACAAAAAAAGACATATTCATGATTTAGATAGGTTTATGTGAAGGTCACTTTGAACTTTATTGGGATTGGATAGTCATCGTGCTAAATACGGCAGACATGAATTTAAATACACATTTATTCTGAACGTGGAGTGGATATGTGATTTTATCATCTTTCCTGATGCAATTGATTTGCTGAACTCACGATAAAGTGGAATGGAATTGGAAGTCCAACTACCATCTTGGATGAAAGAGAATGCCAGGCGGTCGACAAAAATTTGGATTGACATTGTGTAATGCGTGCAATTTTAGTTGTTTTGTGTTCAATCTCTTCTTCCAAATAAACTGTTAAAATGGGTATCAGATTGCTTGCCATTTGTGGTGCATAGGGCTTGTTGTAGATCTTTATTTAATTTGGGATATAATTAAAATTGACAGTTACTTAGTAAGTGTTAACTATTAAGTTTAAACTTGGAAATTTTATTGTTTAAGGACTTTTGGTAATGTGGCACTAAATTAAGCTAAAATTGCTGGCTGAAGATTTTTATTTCCAATCCGTATTACACGCCTCCCCACACTACTTACATACATACCTACTACTAATTTTTGTCGGTTATCTGTACATTCGGTCCAATATTGAAATCATTCCATCCACCTTACAATTACGCATTCCTCATATGTTTATGAATGCACTGTTGCACTGTTTGAATACAAACATTCCTTACTTTAAAAATCAATAACTCCGATTTGAACTATTCCACCATTTTTATTATACTAAATACATTAATATCATCTTTATCATAATTGCCATTATTACTTAACCGGACAACAAGTGGATTTGGATAATTATCTTTTCTCTGTTTCAGTATCGCGAACAAGAACGCTTTATTGTGTTTTGTTTCGAGAACACGTGACTGTAATTATAAGCCATTTTTCTGATTACTTTCACTTGGAATAGAAAGAGGAAGACAAGGTTTGGATTCATTATCCCTCTTTACCATATTAGGCCATATTTTCCTTTGTCTACCGACGTTTTGCTTCAACAGTCTCGAAAGTTTCGTTCGTGCTACCAATTATTGCCAAATTGTCTATCAAGCGGCGGGTATGTATGTCGACACTAGCATAGTCGCCTGTCCACGATTATTTTTGGCTAGTGATGAATAAAAATGGAGGCAATGTTGCTAGGCTAGCGCATACTGTTGTTGGAATCTAAATTGGACTTTGACAATTAATTCCGGCCGCAATGCCACATTTTCTTTATTGGCTACATTTGTTGTCGAACATATTTACACAGGTTATCAGTTTCTCACCATGTTTTGCAATATATAGTAGATCTAACTGATATTTGATATTTGACACAATTTGTTTTAATTGAGATTGATTTTTTGTTCTACAGTAAATATCGAAATTCAATTTTATTTCTTGCGTTTTTTCCATTAGTTTGAATAGGGACTGTAAGATATTTGTAACGTTTCACTTATCGTAAGTAAATACCACTAATAACTGTGACTTACGCGGTCAATCTGAATGATATTTTTAAATGCAGCTCCTTGTTTGCATTTACTGAATATCTGCGTAATGAAAACGTTTCTATATCAAACATTTGAGTAAGAAAAATTATACTTCTTTTTAAAAAAAAATAAAGAAAGTACATTTCAAACGTGTTTTCTCTTTTTTACGATTGTTAAATATAATTTCAAACTTAAAACAATAAAATTTTTTTTTTTTGATTTTCACATGGTTTTGGTAAGTTCAACTATATTTAATTTGAAGAAAGGTTTCTAATTGACATTTTAAGTGTTTTTTTCCTTTAGCATAGATTTTGAAATTCGTTATGCTTTACTGCTTTTTTTCTTTGGTTTTATTTGTGCTTGTGTTGGGTGTGTAACCATAAACTATATATATATATATATATATATATATATAATATTTTTGAAATATATCACTACAATAATTACGCAATCTAATGGAAGTTAAGTGGGTATCGGCGTCTTTTAGCGGTACATTGCTGGCCTCGAACTTTGGTAGACATGGGTTCGAACATCACCACTGGTACCAAATGCGAGCCCTCACTTGGTTTTGTTAAAATGACTACTTGCTGAAAAAGGCGTTTGTGAAACATTGAAGAATAATAATTATGAATAAGTATTACTTGTTAGTAAAGTTGTCAAGTCATCGTAACAATATTTTGAATATTAATGATAGTAATTTAAAATTGTTTTTAGTTACATCAATCTTTTGTACGTTTTGTCTAAAGCTGACTATTTACCTAGTCCGGTGATTGTTGTTTTTCAAACATGGAGGAATGTTTTGATATTAGGTGGACAAAAATTTACAATATAGTTTAGAGCTTGAAATTAATGTTTAACTATAATTGCTTAAATGAATGTAAATGTAATATTTTACACGTTTAAAATATTATATTTCATCTGTATGGCACAGCCATTTTTCGTCAAGCGAATGAAAATTTTTTATCAAAGTGGACACAATGTGCTTTTTTTTGATTACATTTGTTTGTACTTTTTACAGCCCCCAAAATGATTCGTGTAGTTGACATGGTTATTCTACTTAATCTTTGCGAGCAGTTACACAATTTGAAAAAGAGCTGTCTTATTATACACAATAAAATAGTGTATTATGAGCAAAATACAATTATAATTCCATTGATATTTATTATTAATAGTAAACATCACATGTCACCTGATTCACAATTAGAGGTCAAGCAAAATGCTTATCATAAAATAGAACGTCAAATATAAACATATGCACATTTCTTTACTTCTCACGTTGCTTCGTGTATTGTGCTCTACAAAATACCTAATATTAGATATAATGGCATTTTTCGTTGTTATAATTTAAAATGCTCGACCATTAAATATGGTAATACTTTTTCAAAAGTTTAGGCTGTGAATTAACCAAAAAATGTATTACTCAACTAGTAAATTTTTAAAAATATTATTAAAAGTGAATAATGAGATTATTTAATGATTTTCTATTTAGTTCAGGAATTTAAATTCTCAGTATTTTGTTAAATTATAATAATCATTAATTTATATTTGCCTAGTGAGTGTAAATTTTTATTGTACAGCAATTTTGTATAAATTATTTTCGGTACATGGACATTATCACACCTCATTAAAAAGCGTTTTTGAATGAGTTCATGTTTTCGGATTTTTCAATATTATCTTTAATTTGATTGGTTAACGACAAGGTCACACGTCTTCAATATTTCTAAATTTGTAAAACACTTGAAACTATCTTTATCCATTTTTTATGCACCGAAAATCTTGTATTTATTAAATGTAGATTATAAGAATTTATCATTGTAGTGGCCTAACAGTACAACACCCTACTCGAACTTGGGTGTGTACAGATTCGATCCAAACCACCGGCATCGAATTTAGATCCACGTTTGGCTTCGCTAAAATGTCCACTGCTGAAAGATGCTCGGTATCTCCTGCTTGACAATTATTTTCATTTCGTGTTAGTCATTGTGCTTTGAAAATTTTTATGGCAATTGACCTTATTTTGAATGTAGTATAATGTTGAAACTTTGTTTACGGTATAAAAGTTATCTGAATGGCGATTATTTTGTTATTTATTAGTAATTTGGATGCTATATTTTACCAGTTGAACAATTTAATGTTACTATTGCATTCGTAATTTTGGTACAATTGATATCACTAATTACATTTTTTTGGTAATTTAATCTTCAATGTGTAAACCATATTTTGGATAACAACTTATTTGTCATACACAAACAATATTCAGATAATAACAGATGATTTTATTTTGTATTTTGTCAAGTATCGTCACAATGACGTACGTCGTTTGGAAAAGTGGGAAAAAATGGTCAAAAATTGGAATGAAGTTTGTAGGCACAAACAGTCATACGAACGGGTTGGTTTTTATTATTTGTTGCACATTTGGAGTTAATTTACGTACACGCGTGCGCAAATAACTTACATTTTATTGATTTGATTTTATGTTTACTACTTTCAATGTTTTACGTGAAACGTCTTCCAGCAGTCGACATCTTAGCCGAACACAAACGTGGGCCCGCATTTGGTACCGATGGTGTTTATCGAACCCCGATGCCCACTTGGATTCGAGTCAAACCGCTAGACTACCCAGGCACATGTCAAAATTGTAGAAATTAAATTAAGATTTTTTATATTCATAAAATATTGTAAAATTAACATTTAATTGTAGAATGGAAAGAGGTTTACAATATGAACAATTATTTTGAAGGGAATAGGAATAAATTTTTGTTTTACGTAAAGAAGCCATTACAAAACTTAAGGCTCAAAATGATATTATAATTTTATGAGTACATGTTACATAATCCAGTTGTATACTTTTAAGACAGTTAAATATTAAAAGATTACAATTGAAAATAAAAATGATTTACTGTGCAAATTACAAATATCAATCAATAATAATAATAATAATAATAATAATAATAATAAAATTCTTACGCAAAAGGCTTGGCGGTGTTGAATAAGAATTTGGTACTTGTTTAAAAAAGGTTTATGATGGATTTACAGTTATTCAATTGATCGATTTTGTTGTATTTATAAATAGATTTTTGTCAAACTTTAAACTCGAGATAAAAACAATCTTTGTGCCAATTGGTTTTTGTTTTAAGTTCTGTTTCATAAATTAAACTTTTAAATTTGTTTATTTTTTGAAACCTTTTTTTAATTTACTGGTCTCTGTTTAACTAATAAACATTGTGCGTGTGTGTGAATGTTCATCTCAATTGTTGCTTTGATTAATAATAAACGACAGTTTTTAATTTCACAAATCAGTGAAGGACAATAAATATTATCTTAGTTAAAAGTGAACTTGCTAATTAATTATCGTTTTATGCGCTCATGTTTTTGCATTATTTTGTAAACTATTCAATGTTTATCTATCGGGCCACGTTACTATGACTTTTGTTCATTATTAAAATACATGCTAATAGTGCGATGCGTTTTGTGTATGAATAAATACACATGTTTCCTAACTTATCAAGTTCAACTCAAGTAAAAATAATAGAAGGAATATTACCCAGGTAGGTTTAAATGCTTTTGGATAAAATATTAGTGATTTTTGTGGTTTTTAGTTACACTTGTGAAAAGTGTTTAAATATTTGTGGTAGAGTGATTCAACAGTAAAAGTTTCAGTCTTGGAATTGAGGATTTGGGTTTGATTACTTGGCATTATCTTTCGTTTAGGTATGGTATGTACAACTTTATAGTATTATAATGTTTAAATAATATATATATATATATATATATATATATATAGGAGTAGGAAGTCGTGTTGTTTGTTTTATGCAACTCTAAGATAATAAAAATACTTGACTGGAACGTCATATATAGAAACAGTGGATGACATTATCGACTTTCAATTGTCTCAGTCATTGTTATTGTTTTGAATACTTAAGTAAAAGTTTTTTTAATGTTGAACAAATTGACACATTGATCAGTGTTAAAGCATGGCTTTGAAGGATTGAAATTATGCCAAGTTTTCACGATTTTTTAATCAGACAGAGCTCAATCCCAAACTAAATATTTTTTTCTATTTTGGATAGAAATTTGGCTTTTTAATTATTTTTCAATTATTTTGACTTTATTTATTAATGTTTTTGTGAAAACGTATTTTACAGGTGGTGAAACTACGACTGTAGCATTGTAAACACTTTTGATACTTCAGACAATAAACAAAAATAAATATATAAAGTTATTCCACAATATTGTTTTTTTATTCTCAATTATGAAAGATACAGATCAGAAACGCTTTTAAGGAACTTTAGGTTTTCATTTTTATTATTCTATTTGTTGTTATGTTTTTTTTACGTACTGTATTTATTTAATTAATTTTAGACGTAATTGCATTTGCACGTCTAATGCATACCTGTCTTGTTTTACATTTAGGAAGTATAAAAATATTCTAAGCAAAAAATAATTTATGCAGTTAACTAATTTCTATTTTAGAATGTTTTTTTTAGTTTGTGGCGGAAGTAACTTGTTTTTAAAACGATAAGAATGTTAAATTAATCACCTGCGATTGGTTAATACAACTTTTAGTTTCAAAGAATTTTGTGAAGCTTTGTAAAAGCTAGGATAACCGCATTGAATGTATAACCAAATTATTTATTTTATAATTGGATGTTTATTATTAAGTTTTAATTTGGGAATATATTTGGTTTATAATTTTCAAATGTCGGTGATTAAAGAGATGGAACATGATTTTTATTGTTTTATTTTATAGTACTAATTATATGTTATATATGTATGTATGTATATGTTTAATGTCTCTTTATTGATGTATTAAAGCTTATATCAATAAATAAATAAAATTATTTGCTCTACTTCTTTCTAGTGAATATAAGAATTCCTGTGAATGATATTTTACCATTTAAAAAACTGGTTTATTTCTATTTTTTATAAGTAACAAAATAACTTTTCTAAAAAAAACGTTTTTGCAATAATGAAAAGAAAACATTATTTCATTGTTTTACATCTGAAAATATCAAGTTGTTATAATGTTGGTTTAACAATGCATTCTAAACCTTTTTTCCAACTATTTACAGAAATAACTTTTTAGTAAGAAAATATAGTAAAATAATTAATAAAAAATTGCTTAATCAGAACAATTAAAATTCAAAAATAATTTTTTTGTTCTTGTTATATGTTGAGGTTCTAAACAATAATATAAGCTAATTACGAATATAAAGTTTAGCTATTAAACATTATTTATAAAAAACGAAACTAGCTTCACAAACTAATAGTTATAAAAATTAAGTAAATCACATTTATTAATTAACTTTATATATGTGTCAACTTTGAAATACAACTTTTTTACTGATAAAATATTTATAACTAAATATACAATTGAACGTGAATTTCTTTATATAATTTAATTTTGATTTGAATTAATATATTTTTTTAAATGTCCGGAAATAAAGATTAATGTAGATTTAATATTGTCTATAATTTTATCTTTATTTTCCGTAAGGGTTGTAGTATCCTTAGGTTGTTCGTATTTGGTTATATACACGGCGTCTAAATTTAACGTTTTCAGTGTCTGTTTTGTATACCATAGCTCTACTTACAAAGTAGTATTTAGAGCGATTACAGAGTAAAATTTGTGACACAAAAATTATATTTTAAAATTTAGAAAATTGTAAATAACTCTAAAAATTTTTGAACATACTTAATTGTTTATGGTATACCAACAAATATTTTTCAATCATGACATTATCAAAAATGCTTTTACAAGATAATGTACAATTGTTACTTAAAAATTGAAACATTTTGATTGGATGTTATAATAGAGCGTATGAATGTGTTAAACAACCGTTTCTGAAATGAAAATTGATCTACACACTATTGCAATTATTTGATTAAAATATGCTATTGGTTTTTTTAAAAATGAAGGTTAATTATGTATGTATTTTGAGTTTATGAGCGCGACAAGTGTTGGTTAAAAATACAATTTAATTAAAGCCTAAAAAACGTTTTTGCGTTCCTTGGCTGGTAGACGGCATTTTTGCGACGGCGCTATTTTACGCAAACATTGACAAGGCTGTCTGATGTTTGTCAGGGTTATTTTAAGATATCTTTTAAGTATCTAGGGTACATGTTTGCATCCACCTTCCAAAATGGAAGCCCAGTTATACCGCTGTGTACTCGGTCCATGCTGGTATTAGTCTACATGCCTATCGGTAGCTAGTCCATGATACACCACGTGGAGGAGAAACAGTCAAGAATCTTGAGATTTTATAAGCATTATTCAAATTTTTAGGATCATGTGCATCTCATTATATATATATATATATATATATATATATATCAAATCTCTACTATTGGCACGTTTGGTTTCACTAAGATAGCTACTGCTAAAATTTGTTTCTTCTAAAACAATTAAAGTTGTAAAAATAAAAATGATATATAACATTTTTCTAAACTGTTCAGCTTGTCAGACGAATTTTCAAAGGCATACCAAAGCGATTTCGAATGAGTGTCTGGCCTAAACTTTTAAATGTTTCAGAAATAAAATCAAACAACGAAAATATTTATTCGGTAAGTTTGTGAGGCAAAATGAACCAATTAGTCAAATTAATTTTATTTATAAGTAAAGTTTGACTGATTGATCGATCGATTGATTGAATAAAGTTGGAAATTTTTGTTTGGATAAAATTTGTTTTTCATTGCCTGCTTTCTTGTTGTTCAACTTGAGCGATTTATTTAAAATGATTATTTTCAAGTGTTTGCTGATTGGAATATGATTAGAATTGTAATCTCAAGAAGAAATATAAATTTACCATTGATTGAAGATGTTTTTGAAAGTGTTAATTGAGTATTGATCGGTAAATTATTAGTGTATAGTTTAGCAAACGGATATAAAATTGATAAAGTTTTTAAATTATTGCGAGTATTATTACAATTATTATTATTTATATAAAATACTTGAACTAAAGGTAAAAGTTGTACTGCATTTTAAAAAGTTGATAATCGAGATTATTTGAGAATTGCTTACAGAGTTTAAAAATTGTTTTGTTTTTTAACGTATGCGTGGTGCGTTTCTTCGAACAGAGATCAAAATAGACTAAGGATTGAGAACACAGTGATAATTTAGAAGTTTTCATTTTTGTTGATAAATGCAACTATATACTCAAAGTATCATAAAATGTGTTTAGACCAAACATAGTCAGTTGTCTGACTGATTTAGAGAAAAGGAGATTAATGAAAGAAATTTAGGCAGTTTGCCAATATTTTTTGAACAAAGATATTATATTTTGACAATTGTTCTACTTGTATTACAAACTTAGAAATAATGAACGAGTGCTCCTGTTGTTAACTCATAATGAATATGATACTAGTCACTGTAATTTGTATCGTTTTATGACTTTATTACGGGATATATTTTAGCAAACATTATACAACAGTTATCGATTGGTTATTTTTCTTATTTTTTTGCATGACTACTGTGATGACTTTAATTTATCTGTTTGGAATTTAAGTTCTATTACCGTCATAAAATGCGAATCTAAAATGTTCACTTGCTGGAATAAGTGTTTCTCGTCAAACCCTGCAACAATAAAAACTAAATAATAATAATAATAATAATAATAATAATAATAATAATAATTGTAATGATGTCATGTAAATGGTAAAAGAAAGGTTGGTAAACCATGGAAAGCTTGGATAAGAACTATTTGGGAAGATCTAATTGAAATGAATGTTTCATGGGATCAAGCAAAACGTTTGGCAGAATGTTCAAACACATGCAAACATTTTGTTGTCTCATGTTCTCTTTGAATTACGAGACTTTGTTGTTGTCGTTATTTTTTACTGTAATTGTTGTCTTATTGCCCCATGCTTATTTTTTAAAGCAAAAGGGTTTTGTAGTAATAATAATAAAATAACGATAACATTAATTGCCCAATTTTGTACACACAGAAAATGTTAGATTTTGCTTTTGCCAATTCTACTTCGTTAAACCAAATTGATTTGGATATTAATCGAACATTTCGCGATTCTGTATATTTTTGCGATCGTTACGGAAAACGTCAACAAGCATTGTTTAATGTTTTGGCAGCCTATTCAGTTTACGATCCAGCTGTTGGCTATTGTCAGGTATGTTTTCGTTTCTTACTGCTTGAATGGTTCATGGAAAACATGTTGCCGCAGGTGGATATTTAACTGCACCATTATTTGGTTCCACTTTTGTGAACACTCTTGATCATTCTTAATGATGCAAAAAAGCTCTTATTAATAAGCCATATTGATACCAATGATGCTTGTAATAATACATAAATAATTTATGCTTTTGATTCACTTATTTTCTATCTTTTTATTTATTTTATGTTTGCTACTTTGAATGTTTGCATGCGAAACATCTTTCAGCAGTGGACATTTTAGCGAAGCCGAACGTGGGCCTGCATTTTAGTGCCGGTGATGGGATTTGAACCCCGATGCCCACCGAGGTCCGAATTTGAGCGCTGTACCGCTAGACCACCCCGGGTGGAATGATTCCTACTTTGATAAGTTTTACGAGAAACATCTTTCAGCAGTGGACATTTTAGCGAAGCCAAACGTGCGCTCGCATTTTAGTGCCGGTGATGGGATTTGAACCCCGATGCCCACCGAGGTCCAAATTTGAGCGCTGTACTGCTAGACCACCCAGGATTTGCGGATTGAGGATTTTACATAAAAATATGATTATTATTATAAAACCCTGTTGCTTTAAAAATAAACAACAAGATGAGTAAGAGCAAAAACAACTGATTCCTTGTGTTCGACTATTTTGCTAAAATGTTTATTTGATTTCATGAGACATTCGCTTCAATTAAATTTTCCCAAATAGTTTGCAGTCAAGTTTTCTGCAGTCTACCAACCTTTCTTTTGCCATTATCAATTGTTTATTCTAAAACCTTTCTTACCGGTTTTTCGGGCGGTAAACGCAGCATTTGACCAATTAATTTTTTTCGTCTAATCGAAGATTCTGCAAATTGAATATTGATCTTTCTTTTGGCTTTTACTCAACTTTGTCATCTGAGTTGTGTTATCAGTTTTTTGCCGTTATTTGCTGGAAAAGCATTTTCTCATCGTTTATGTAGCAATATGGCTTTTTTTATAGAGGTCACGTTGCTAACCTTGGTCTCAAATCTTCCTCTGGCTCGATCGGTTCATTCCTGATATTCCCTGGGTGGAGTTAAGCCAATATATTGATATGTAAAATTGA
>JAKXYG010000455.1:0-179158 GCA_025895645.1 Cardicola forsteri
ATGCTCTAACTAAATTCCGGTAGCTCATTTATCTTTAATATAGTGTATTTATTATTTTATCATCATTATTATTCTATTTCCCCTATAATGATATTGTCGATACTATTTGAACCGAGGATCAAAAAGAGTCTGATTCCTAATTAACTCGTGAAATATTCTGTATTCTGTACTTAACTCATGAATTATCCTGTATTCTGTACTAAACTCGTGTACCAACCTGAAACCTGCTACAACAATAAATTGTTTTAAAAATTAGTAATTTAAAATTTATTGTAAACTTTATAACATTATGCATTTTATTGTAAAATTGTTTTTTAATTTTTAAAATAACATTTTTCCATCATTTTAAAAATTACATTTTATTAACTAATCGGGAGTTTAAAATTCTAATATCAACTTCTAGTAAACAATAGATTTTATTTTTTAGTATTATTTATTTATTTATTTATTACTATTTTGTTGTTTACTATCTTTTACCATAAATATTTTTTTATAAATTTAAAGTTATTTTTTACTTATGGGTTTCGCATGCTCACCCCTGATAGTCTGATTCGGTACCTGGTCAACGGCTGCGGTAATCTTATTCGCAACGTTAAAGCTGCGTGTGTAGTTATTATAGCAATCAAATAATAATTATATACATTGTATTTTTTAATGTCAGTTTATATTAAGCATACACATAATTATTGCATTAGTACATATATTTTCGTGTTAAAATGTCACTTTTTTAAATTTTTTTTATAGTTTTACTGTGTATGCACCCCATGGATTAAATTGTCTATTGGATCATAAACAAAATGTGAGTTTTTTTTATGTGTAATTGTTATTGCCATTATCAGAAACCACTATTTTACACTTTTACCTTATTCAAATTTATATAGGTTTACAAAATGGTAGGAGAATCAGTTTATTATCTTCGAAATTCTCGTTTGAAGAGGAATTTAGAAGGAAAAGATGACCACTACTCAACACATCAGTCAAAACGATCAAGGAGATCGGATTTTATTACACACAAAGAAAACCGTAATTTAAATACTGGTGAATCGAAACATCCAGTTTTGCGATCTCGGGTTGATCCTTTAAAAAGCATTCAACCCTTGAATACTATTGATGAAACAAAATTGCTGACGTCTACTCCTGCACGTAAACCGAGGGAAGCAGAAGAAATTACAAATATTGTTCCTCGTTTGACACGTTCGTCTAGTACCCGTAGCAGTCCGGTCATTAATCACAATGCTTCCTTACGGTGTGGTCGTCGGCGGAGCGCGCATACAATCCGACAGTCTGAATTGCAAGTTTGTTTGGAACGGTTTCCATTAGATAGGGAAAACAGTTTACACAGTAGTGCAACGGATGATTCTCGCGAAACCAGCTTATCCCTGAATTTAAAAAATTTAAATAATGTGTCGATGTTGTCATGGTTTTCACCACGACGAGTGAAATCAAACGGCAAAGATCCAGCAGTTAAACTGAAATGTTACAATGCTAGACGAATGGAGTTTGATTTGTATGAATTGAGTCAATCGTTTGGATGTGATCCAGCAAACGTTTCATCCGAATCCATTTTAGTAAGTTACTTTCTTGTTAACTAATTAGTTTTACCAATATTAATTAATACGGCGTGTTAAATGTTTTATATAGTCATTTGAATTATTTTAGAGTCTCGTAGCGTTAGTCACCATTTTCAATTTTATACTAATTTTTTATATTTAAAAAACTGTATACTTTTGTGTGCACTTATTCATAAATTGTTTTATTTTTTATAATGTAAATTAATGGTTTTTTAAGCAAGATCTTAATTCAAGTATATATACATGTCCGTGTGTGTACTCATGACTAATACCGTTACGCGTGGGTCAAACCTAGACAGATGCTATTTAAATCGAACTCAGACTAGTCAGTTCTAAAAACACTTGCTTGTTTGTTTTCATAGAATATTTCCATATTGTTAAAGTATATCAAACGATCGCTCACTAGTTTTATACGCGCAACAAACGTAGAAGAATAACAGTTTTTTTGGCTGATAGGGGACACCTTTATGACGGTACCACTGTTTACAAAGATTGACATTGCAGCTCAACTTTTATTATGGTTGTCTTTTTAGCATATTACTTACCTCAAGACATTTTTTAGTATTCTTGGTGAATGTTTGCATTCGTACGTTATAGTGTATTCTCGGTCTCTCATCCGTGTTAGCCTGAATCCAAGATGCACTATATAGATGTACAGAATTAGTGTTGACTGCAATTTTTAGTATTAAATAAAGTTTCGAGATTTAGTATGTATTTATTCGTTTTCATTTATTGTGGTTGATGGCGTGGTCACCTCTTTATTATTTCTATGTTTGTTCGGCATATTAAACAATCTACTATGATGGCTTGACAAGCATAACAAATGTAGAAGAATAACGAAGCTTGTTGATTGCTAGATAGCATTTTTGTAACGGGATCACTGTTCATAAACATTGACGTAGCACCTAATCCAGGATGCGCCATGTAGAGGAACAGTTACGGTTATAATTATTATTGGAAATTTAGACTTTATAAACATTATTTATTTAATACGTCAGGATTATTAGCATCCCAAATTTAGTGGCATGGTATATATAAATTGTTTCGGTTATTTTTTGTGTATGAATATCAAAATACAGCAAATGCAACAATTTAAATAATAACCTAGAATAAGAGTTGACATTGCATTATTTTTTAATCTCACAGCATACTGCTAAAAGAAAGCTCTGTTAGAAAACTCTATCGTTACTTTCTTTTCAGCATACGTAGATGTAGATAATGTTAATTTGTTTCAGTTTTTCAAAACGAACATTAGCAGCTAAGGTTAAAAGTTGTGATTTCTTTTTTATTGGTTACCACACCACGTTTATGCGTTCTAAACTGGTTGGAAATATTAAGGGGATAACTATTGTGATATAACTAAAAGTGAAAATTGCTCTAAAGTACACGCCGCTTGAAAAATAGTACTAGTGCAAAACAATGCAGTTACCATGGTGTTAGAGTTGCTCAATATTGATGTAAGTTAATTGTACAATGTAAAGCCACGCCTAAATAGTTGTGGAGTCACTTTTTGGTGCCTTGATTGACTTAGTTATTTCGACAGTGGCGAAGCGGCTTATCGATAATATATCCCTCCCTCAAACTGAAGGAAGAATCGATTTAAACTAGGATTCTCTCGCCCAAGATTGGACAGTCGAATTGTATTACAATTCTTTTAAATTATTATATGCATTTGTCACTAATTCGTGGCGCAATTTGTTCTACTCCAACTGGGCGAGCCGATTGGGAGGTTCTGTTAAAGGAACTGGGGGTTACTTTTGTGAATAATCCGTGTTTAAATGCAAACTTGTTGATGTTGATTATATTTTTTATGTATTTGCAGATTGTATTACACATTGTTTACATTGATACTATTGACACACATAACTATTTGGAACATCGTTTATTATTTTTTTATTAACATAAAAAATTGTTTTTGTTCAATAGTTAATTATTTGCACATCTTTTTATTTGCCAACTTTATTATTGAGTGGTGAAACTTTTCGTAATTGTTCATTCTGAATTTGAATAGTTTTTGTCTATATTGTTTGGAACGGCATTAAGAAAGTCTTGAATTGTTATGTAGTTCAATTTTCATTATTGAAATATATTTAAGTCTGTACGTATAAGCGGTGCTTCTCCCAACTTAAACTGAATCGGTACATTACCCAGATGGTTCTTTACCATTTGTAATTAACATTTAAAGTCAGCATAACTCATGTGTCGTTCATTAAGTACACGTTGTGAAAGTTGACGTTTTTACAGGTTTTCGGTAATTTGGACTATCCTGGGCCATAATAGTCGGTAGGGTTTGTTTATCTCCGATGGCGGTATAAATTCATTCATTCATTTTGGTTGGTGATCACGTGGTCACCTCTTCATTATTTCCCATATTTATACGACATGTAGAACAATCGATTTCGAGCTTGACAAGCGTAGACAAACGTGGAAGAATAATAAAGTTTCTTGGCTGGTAGACGGCATCCTTGTGACGTCGCCACTTCGCAAAGATTGACGAGGCCGCCTGATTTTTTGTCAGGGTTATCTCCCTTAGCCCAAGGGCTACATATGGTATACGTATACATTTAGATACCTTTTAAGTATCCTGGGTGTATGTTCGCACCCACCCGCCGTAGCGGAAGCCCAGTTATACCGCTGTGCACTCGGGCCCTGCTGTTATTAGTCTAGATGCCTAGGGGCACCTAGTCCAGGATGCACCACGTGGAGGACTGACAGTCAGGAATATCACCATCATTGGAAATTGAGACTTTATAAGCATTACTCAAATCCTCAGGATCATTAGCATCCCGACGGTATAAATGTGCATTGCATGGAGGATGAACAGTCAAGATTATCGCCATCATTAGAAATTGAGTCTGTAAATTTTACTTAAACCCTCAAGATTATTAGGATCCCAAGAAAAAGAAATGTAGTCATAATCGTACTTGAATAGATGCTGCTTGAGATGGTCTTGTGTTACTTTGACTGTATCATTATAATGGTAATAATAGGTAAGTCAGTGGAATGCACTAATTTTGTGCGTCTCACAAAACTATAATTTATTTTAGAAAAATATTAGGGATGCCATTTAAAGTTATACGGGTGACTTTGCTACAAACTATTGTTGTTGATACAGGAATTAACGAGGCGATCATCTTCGGAGGAATTGTGGAGTGATGCCAGTTGACGGATCTACAAGCTTTCAACGGGCTACATATGGTAAATTGATACCTTGGGATACCTTTTAAGTATCTTGGGTGTATACTAACACCCATTCACTAAATGAGAGTCTAGTAAATGCCTAGTTATAGCGCTGTGCACTCGGTCCCTGCTGTTAGTAGTCGCGATACCTTTCAGCATCTAGTCCGGGTTGCACCACGTGGAGGAGGAACAGTCAGGAATATCACCATTATTGGTATTTGAGACTTTATAAGCACTACTAAAATGTTTAGGCTGATTAGCATCAATAATTATTCATTATTTTTGATCCTATAATAGAATCATTCGGTTGCAGGTGATCCCTTGGAGAACCTTTTGAAGCTATGCGGCCAGTCCGAAATCAAATCCTTTGATGATTGCTTCGATAGTGTGTACGTTTCTCCATTTTTTTGTTTATATGTGTGTGTGTGCTTTTAGGACTTTGGATGGCCTTGTAAAAATTGGCGAAGGTGTTTACGGTGAAGTTTATCAGGCACCCAAAGGTTACGTGATTAAAGTATTTCCTGTCGATGGGGCGCAGTTTGTAAATGGCGAAAAGCAAATGAAATTTGAAGAAGCGTATCCCGAAGTGTTCATGTCCAAGTATGCATTGTTTTAAAATTGAATTCAATTATTATTATTATTAGTGGTGGTGGTGGTACTAATAGGTAAATTTTAGTTTTTTTCTATTTCGGATTGATTAACAATGTGACCAAGTATGGAATATTTCACTCTATTATTTTTTTAAATAAGTCACTAGTTATACATTTGGTACATTGACATATTTTTAATCGTTAGTCAAAATTATAACACAACACAAGTAGAAACAGAATGTGTGATATTGACTGTCGTTCATGTACACTAAATGCAGTGAATTCATGTGAGTGTTGTGTGTGTAACTAATTCATCATAAAATAGTTCTATCGAATGGTATGTATGTTGTCTTGAGGAAAATAAAATGCGTGGGTGGAAAAAATATACTTATGCTAATGATTCTAAGAAGTTGAATAGGGCTTGTAAAGTTCCAATTTAGAATTATGGTGATAGTCCTGTCTGTCACCTCCAGGTGCCACGTCCTTGACTGGATGCATCTAAACACTTTAACTAACATTGCAGGGACCGAGTAGACAGCTTCCGCTTCAGCAGATGGGTACAAGCATGCATCCAGGGTACTTTAAAAGCTATACCATATGTAGACTGTATGACCACATTACCAATCGCAATGATATACAATTCTATTTAATTCCGAATTGGTTTAGTATGGCCCACACGAATAATTGTACTGTTTTTTGTAATAATTGTAGAAAACTCAGCGAGTTGGCCTTTAAATACAGACAGAATCGTTCGGTCAATTTCGCCCAATTGAAAAGGTACAATTTCTTATTGACAATTATTCACTCTTTTTGTAGAGCAGTTGTTGTTCAAGGCAAATTGCCCGACGTTTTTGTATCCAGTTGGCGCAAATACAAATTGAGACGTGGCACCGACAATGAATGTCCCAACTTTTTGTCTCCGTCTCAGAAGTGGATGATTTTGGAATTTGAATTTGGCGGAGAACCGTTGGCCAACATACGAGTGAGGCGCGCTTTTTTCACTCTAGTCGTGCCTGCGTCACTTCTTTGTTACCGGTATTTGGGGTGAGCCTACTGGCATAGGCTTGCACAGCTTGACAACCCAACTTAGGCTACTTGAAAGGTATTTCAAGGCATACGTACAATGTATAGTGGTTGAGCTGACAAGACCCAACCATAATCAAAAAGCAATCTTTACTAACGGAGTGGCGCTATTACGAGGCCCATGCCGTTTACTAGTCAAGACATTTCGTTATATTCTTACACTTGTTTTGCTTATTAGGCCTCTGGTGGACATCATGTAATATGCTGTACAAATATGGGAATAATGAAAACGTAACTGTGTTACCAACCAAAATGGAGTAAATGAATGGACTCAGTTCCATGGATCATTCAGGATCAGGTGCTCATAGGCATGTAGACTAATAGCAGCAGGAACCAGGTGCAAAGCGTCATAACTGGATTCCAATTTAAGCGAATGGGTGCAAGGATATATTCAGGATGCTTAAAAGGTATAGTCGTTGGGTTAAAGGAGATAACTCCGACAAAAAACCAAGCTCCCTCGTCAATCTTTACGAACAGTGGCGACGTTACAAGGATGCCATCTACCAGCCAAGAAACCTTGTTATTCTTCTACGCTGTGTTACGCTTATCAAGCCATCGAAGTCGATCGTTTTATATTCCGTATAAATGGGAAATAATGAAGGGGTGACCGTGTCACCAACCAAAATGAATAAAATATAACAATAGTGCTCGTACATTTTTGTGTTTCCCAGTTCAATACGTATCGCGAGGCGCGGTCTGTGATTGAGCAACTGGCCTTGTCACTAGCTGCCGCCGAATCTGCGCTGCAGTTCGAACATCGCGACTTGCACTGGCACAACGTGCTGATTCAACCCACGAGGCAGTGGAAATTGCGCTATCGAGTCAATGGTATCAGCTATTCGGTATTTACCGAGGGCATTCAAGTAACGATTATCGATTTTACCGTTTCTCGTTTGTGCCACGGTAAGGTGTTGTCATGTTTTGTGTGTGTGTATATATAATTCGTTTGTGCTGTTTCAAACTGCTACGCCATCGTCTTGTTTTTTATCTTTTCCCTCTTTTTTGAAGGGTTGATATTTCTGGTCAGTTTTTTCCACTTCGTTCTGTATCGAACCAGTTGTGAAACATTATGACCATTTAATAGTTTTGGCGTGGGTTTTGTTACTACCCCCATACCCTCCTCCTTTATTGCTGAAATTAATTTTATATTTGCACTTTTTTGGTGTTAAGTAGGCAGTTGCAAGTTGAAACCTGATTGATTGACACAATAGCCTTTTGCGTTCTGAACGCCATTCCATTTTTGGAAGTGTTATTGTCCCAGTGTCATACACACACACACACAATCTCATCTTTCTATAACTTTAATTTAAGTTCAAATGGTGTGCAACCGACTGTATCACTAATTGGTTTTACTTTGAGTTTAGTTCATATCCGTGTATTATTTATTAAGCAACACCTAATTTATTTAAACACAACGATAGCCGGTTTCAAATCCAGTTGGAACGGGGGGGAAGGGAGGGAAATGAAGAGGATTAGAGAGCAAAAACTATGGCTAAAAATGAAAACAGCATGATTCTGATGACAAGATTGAAGAATCAATCTTGAGAATAATGTTTAAGTCGTTCGACTGACATATCTCTACATGCTAGCGAAAACCGTCAATGATAGAATGGGATGCTGTGCATTCATTTTGGTTGGTGACGTGGTCACCTCTTCATTAGTTCCCATATTTATACAGCATATAGAACGATCGACTTCGATGGTCGTCTGACAAGCGTAACAAACGTAGAACAATATCGACGTTTCTTGGCTGGGAGACGGTGCAAAGATTGACGACGACGCCGGATTTTTCGTCAGGATTATCTCCCTTAGCCTAACGGCTACATTGTGTATACGGCTACCTTCAGATACCTTTCAAGTATCCTGCTTGCACCCACCTTCTAAAGCGGGAACCCAGTTATACCGCTGTGCAATTGGCTCCTGCTGTTACTAGTCCAGGATGCACCACGCGGAGGAGGAACGGTCAGCAATAGCACCATTATTGGAAATTGAGACTTTAAGCTTTACTCAAATCCTCGAGATCATTGGCATCTGTACGAACTTGGAATTAATAAAGAGGTGACTATTCTACCAACGTTTGTTGTTGCTCAATCTTTGAGTCTCAGTGCCAAAAATGTCTACCATACAAAACAATCTCGTTTTTCAGAGCGAAAAGGTTTTGAAATAAGTGAAAACTATTCAATTTAATGTGCTTATTGTGTTAAACTCTGGTGTATTGTATAGTGTTCTAATAAAAAGTATTGATTTATATTATAAAATCATTGTTAATTTTAAGACTTTCCGTGACCTTGGTGTAAATGTGTGTGCTAAAACAATATCCAAATAAGAGTTTATTGTATGGCAAACAACTAACCTTAAGTAGAACACTTGATTGATTCAGTATTTTGTCTTCTATTGTTTAGTTTTTTTTTCTAATTAGTTCATACATTTTAATAACTACTATGTATTTATTTTTTCAATAAGTGTTACTTTTTAAATAAAATTTTATCGATTACTTAAAATCATTTAATTTGAACAATTTTTAATTTTAAAAATTCGAAGTACTTTTAAATATGTGAAAGGATTGTAAGATAACTAGTACTGATTTTTTATAATTATTGATTTGTATTTGTACGAGCTTGCATTATTACTAGGGTTGCTAATGTTCCTAAAAGTTTGAATAATGCTTATTAAGTTACAATTTCTAATGTTACTAATATTTTTGACTACTCCTCCACTTAGTACATCCTGGACTAGGTTCCCATATCATTCATTCATTTGGTTGGTGACGTGGTCACCTCTTAATTATTTCCCATATTTATACGACATGTAGAACGATCGATTTCGATGGCTTGACAAGCGTAGACAAACGTGGAAGAATAACAAAGTTCCCACATATATATAGACTAATAACAGCAGGGACCGACTATGGGTTAAACGTAAATCACAAACTGAATCTGTGTATTGTGGGCTTTTTTGTTGAATAATGAAATAGATTTAAATTATTTTTCATTTTTTACAAACAAAACAACATTTGATACAAATTTGTGTTGTGGTTCTATCGATTTGAAATAATTATTCCCATTTTTAGAGGGCAATATTGTTTATGTGGATATGTCAGATTCTCCCGAAATATTTGAATGTGAAGGCGATTATCAATTTGACATTTATCGGATGATGCGCGAGTACAATGGGCAAGTTTTTACATTGTTGTCTACATTCATTTTATTTTTAAGCGCCAATTTGCTTTCATGTCACAAACAATAATAATAGCAGAAAATTGTTTGTTTAGTCAAATTTCTAGTTGTATGTTAAACTACAAGTAGGAATTTTTGTGGTTTGGTGACACGTCGCAGTCATCTCTTTATTATTTATATATTTGTACGGTATGTTAAACGATCGATTTCAATGGCTTGATAAGCGTAGCCAAACGTAAAAGAATAACGAAGATTGACGGAGCTGTCTGAATTTTTGTGATCTCCCCTAGCCCAACATATACCTTTTAAGTAGACTGAGTGTATGCTTGCACTCACCTGTAGCGGAAGCCCAGTTCTACCGCTATGCATTCGGTCCCTGTTGTTATTAGTCTAGATGCCTATGTTGGATGCAAATTGAACTTTAGGTGAAGGGGATAAGTGAAGTTGTTTGGCTAGAAGACCGCTTCCTTGAGACGACGCCAGTGTTCACCACTCAACATTTGAGCTGTTTCTGCAAAAGTCGTTATACGACCTTATTTTACTATTACAACATCTTCGCTTTAAATAGTATAAGGCACCATGATTGTTTTACATGAAATATACCTTGCACTCTTGGCATTTTAGATCTTGCATTTTCTTTTTTTGTTTATTTATGTTTGCTACTTTGAATGTTTTGCACGAAACATCTTCCAACAGTGGACATTTTAGCGAAGCCAAACGTGGGCCCGCATTGAGTGGGCCGGTGGTGGGATTCGAACCCAGGTCTAAGTCGAGCCCTGTACCGCTGGACCACCTACTCAGTCAGCCCTCACCGTTTTACTTCTTTGAAGTAGTCTGCTGGAATAGCATCGTTTTGTTGCTTTGGTAGTATTTAATTTTCAAATAGGCCGGGTGCCTAGCCCTCTTTTCTCAATCGGATCGGCTAAGGTGGAATTGATTATTTCCACTTTAACTTGCATGCATTATTGGGATGTTAATGATCTTGAGGATTTGAGTAATTCTTATAAAGTCTCAATTGCCAATAATGGTGATATTGCTGACTGTTTGTCCTCCGTGTGGTGCATCTTGGACTATCTGCTGAGAGGCATCTAGATTACTAACAGCAGCGATCGAGTGCATAGCGGTATAACTGGGCTTCCGCTTCGGCGAGTGGGTGCAAGCATAGACCCAGGGTAACTAAAAGGTTTCTCAAGGTATACGTACATCATATGTAACCTTTGGGCTACCACCCAAGAAACTTCGTTATTCTTCCACGTTTGTTACGCTTATCAAGTCATCGAAGTCGATCGTTTTATATACCCTATAAATATGTAAAAGAAAGAAGTGATCACGTCACCAACCAAAGTATATATATATATTATGCCAATTTGCATACTATTTGTTGTATTCAGAAACAATTGGCGTCCTTTTCATCCCATTTCCAATCTGTATTGGTTACACTATTTAATGGGCAAATTACTGACCGAAACATCCTATCCCCGACGTGATCCCGATTCGCAAGCTGTAGAATCGGAACTTCGTACGCTGCACGACATTGTCCTGGCCGGCGATTATCAGTCGGCTTTGCAACTCGTCAGTTCGTGTTTCTACTTCGATACGTGTCGAATTGGCTAAACTGTGTGGCGAGTCTGACGGTCGCTTTTATTAGTTATAATTTTTATTTGGTCTATGTGTCACACGTGTGCCATGAAATTCATCTGAGATTATGTAAAATCCCGGTTTTAAGCTGTACACTTTATTTGTTTTAGTTTTAACCGTTGCTTGGTTTATTTATGAATTACTCTCTCTCTCTCTACACACACACATCTTTTAAGATGTGCAAGTTTTTGTTGCATTTTTTGTTTGAAATAATAAAATGCTAACTAGAATTGCTTTTTTTTATCCAGTTGTCTAGATTGTGCATTTTGCTGTTTATGAGTTGACAAATGGGCGATCATTAATGGTGACGTTTTTCTTAGCAACTTAATGATTATTCATACCATGTTTCACTATCATCCACCCCACTTAATTAATAGTGTCGTTTACAAATTGACTGTACGCATGTCCTCTCCTAACTGGGTTTTAATGAAAAACTGTTATCTAAACGATGAGCTACTGAAATATTACTTAGGTAATCTAATCAACAGTGTACATTTCAACTTTTCTCTTACTATTATCAGAGGACAAAAAATAAGAATAATTTCGATGACACTGTGTGTTTTATTGAATTTTTTCCATAATCATGCTAATGAAAGCTTTTATTTTGGTTTTGCAATTTTTATATAAGCCATCGAAGTCAATCGTTTTACATGCCATATAAATATAAAAATGAAGAGGTGATCCCACATCACCAATTAAAATGAATGGATGAAATAACGGCACCATGTTCATATTGCCATAGATATCATGCAAGATTTACACTTCCTAATTCCATTTGATTGGATGAAAAATGTCCATGTTTTTAACCCTTCTAACTGTAGGAATTGGCCTACCTTGTGTACGATTAAAAATATTACGCAGTCTACACATTTATAAATTAATCAACTGCTCTTAATCCTGTCAATGTCAATATGTTACGAAATCTAGCTTTTAAGAGACGTTTCTACTAAAATTATTACTATAAAACTTGATAAATGTCTTCTGATGTAATAATACGCAACGTAATATCTTAACGATGCTAAATGTATCAAGAATGAAGAATGCTTTAAACCTCATTTCAAAGATTGCAAAATAGCTAATATTCAATTCGTAGTTCTCGTGAGGTATTTACAAAATGGGATTATGCCTGAAAAAATCCTTCGGAGGTTAATGATCCTGAAGATTTGATTAAGTTTCCAATTATGGCGGCATTCCTGACTGTTCGTCCTCCAGATGTAGATGAATAACAGAAGGGTCCGAGTGCACAGTGGTATAACTGGGCTTGCGAACATACACCCACAATACTTAAAAGATATTTAAAGGTATACGTATACCATATGTAGCCGTTGAGTTAGTGGGAGTTTCGTCAATATTTGCGAACATTGGTGACGTCACAAGGATGCTATCTACCACATTTGTTAAGCTTATCAAACCGTCGAAATCGATCGTTTATGTCGTGTATGGAAAATAACAGGTGACCACGTCAACAACCAAAATGATTAAATGAATCATATAGTAATCCTTTAAAACGTTCCACTACAAAAACCAATCAAATTAAAAAAACCGTTTTTATTATTAATGTTCTCCTATTAATAACAAAAAACTAAACTCTATAAATTCAGCATAGTGTTTACTTCTCTACAGCAGTTTACGATCGATTATCTAAGCTTCTGAAAACATCTTAAAATTTCTACAAAAACTAAGATTGAAAAAGGTCAGTTTAGTGTGTTCAATTTTATTATACGCTTATAACACTTTGACTCTCGACCGAGTGGAATTATAAAAACGCGTTGAATTTAAACAAAACCCATTTACTTGCGTTTCTCCCTCTCTTTAAATGTAACAAATCAGTCAACCAAATAATTGTACCAGTCTCCAATAACCGCACTTCACTGAGTGTTGTTTGGCCAATACAATCAATTGTTTTGCTGATGCTAAATAGTAAAATTGCTTAGACTGTGATAAATAGAACCCGCCAGTCTTAATCCAAAATGCAATTAACACTTAAACTCTATTTAGCAATCGTCTACAGAATTTTGATAACCAAAGACTAATCTAAACGATAACAATCAGTAAGGAGTGACTAACCCCATGATTATGAATAACAAAATTATTTTATCAATATTACAGTCCAAAGCAAAACCATATATATTTATTAAATGTATATAAAAACTGAAATCAAATTCACCATAAAACGCATGCATTAACATCCCAAAAATACGAAATAAAAATGTACAAGAACACTCAACGTAACGAGTAAAATTAAAATAAATTCTAAACAGTCAAAAATACGTAATATTACCACGAAAATAATTAAAATCGATGAAAATATCCACAAAGTCGATCAAGCTGGTAAAACAAAAGATCTTCCTTTCACAACTAAAAAAGTGAATTTGAAAAATCGGCTTACCTTTCGTAACGTATAGATAGAAGAAGTCACAATACAGTAGCGTTTGTAAAACACCAGCTATAAAAATAATCCAATCAAAAAAGTGTTGAAAATAGTATCTGTAAACCCAATTAAATATATATAGACCACGATATAAGCCTAAAGCAAACAAATAGTGGGATGTAATAGTTTCAGCTTCACCAGTCTTGCTAATTAAAAACAATTGAGGTAAAATAGCTACTGATTCTAAATAAATGGAAAATGTCCACATAATCTAAAAAATTAAAAAGATATACATTCTTACTTCAATAAAATTAAAGCGATGGTTAATTATAATAGCCAGCACGGCACATGGTATAATCAAAAATTCTAAACGACAAGTATCATGATTACTATCATATGTAGCCTTAAATCTTTTATAAATTAAATATAAAGTAGCATATGATGCAGCAATAAATGTAACTTTAGCAATTGAATTATACATTGATATGTACACTGTAAATAAATCCAAATAACGTGTTGTAAAAACCAATGCAAAAGCAATTTGGCTCTTTCCCGATATACCAGCGCATGATTTAGTTTTCCAAATTTTCAAAAGCAATATAATTATTGCTGCAAAATGAGAAACATCTCCAAAAAATCGAAAAATGTTCATATGTGTGGACAGACGTCAACAGTGTAGCACGATTTTGAAAACTGGTTTCAGGCTTTAAATATCAACTATAAACTAAAAAACAAAATTAATAATTTTAAATATTTTTTATATTTTATTGTTACAAAATATTTTAAACACTTTTAACAAAACATTTGTTCTATTTTGCAACAAATAAAAAATAATTAGAATTATTTTTTTGAACCGAAGTTCAAAAAAAGTTTCTCTTTTATTTAACTCGTGTACAAACTTAAAACCTGATTATTATTAATGATTTCGTTTTATTAATTTGTTAATATTAACGCACTACAATGTTTTTACAGTAGGATTCAGGATTCAGGATTTTTCACGAGTTGAATAGGCCAAAACGCCTTTTAGTACTCGGTTCTCAAATTGTCTTAAATTTTCAGGGGGAAAAATAAAATGGATGGTGAGGTAAAGGGGGATTAGTCACAGAAAAAATATTTGAAATCAAGATAAAATCAAGGTAGATAGTGGAAGTTAACAATTATAGAAAACGAGCAAAAATTATAAATGTACAAAAATAATAATAAAACAAGTTACGTATTACAAAAAAAAGAAAAGAATGAATAACGCTCCAATAGACGTGTAGCGTGACGTGCGTCTTACCTCGCGAGTAAAACTCCTTTTGATCCTCGGTTCTGTTTATCAAATTTTATCACAAGACAAAAATAATTAAAAAAAGATAACTAGATTTGATGGAGGGAAAAAAACCAGGTTAGTTGAAGCTGGAAAATTTATGATTATTATAAGTTTTTTTAAAAGCTGGGAGTGAGGACGCCGAGACTACTTTGCAGATAGGTTATTCCATGGAGTGATTGATCTATGAGAAATGTGGTGCCTTTTCAATTTTGTGAAGATTCTTGGTTTAGACAGTCTGAAGTTATAACCTCTAAAAAAGTTTCAAGTTAGAGCAAAAAAAATGCGAGAATTGAATAGTTGATAGGTCAGGTTATTGTCGCCCCTGGTGACTCCTGTCACTTAGGGGAAACAGTTTTAAGGATGGCAGGGTAAATATCTAAATCCACGGCGTTATCTAGTGACTGTCCTCTGCACCTGATCTAATCTTTAGATGTCAGATTTTAGAATCAGAGCTGTAACTTGAGCACAGTACTCAAGATGTGGTCTTAAGTACAACATATATAGTAAAGGTAGGCATTTGAGAGGATATTCCCAAGGTTCCTTCTAAAAAGCTTAATGAGCCTGTATCACGTTTAAATAGCTTTAGTGTGATGTTCGGTAAACATAAGAAACGAGTCAAATAAGACTTCTAAATATTTAATTAATTTAACTGATTTATTAGGCTGAGTATTGGAAGGAGGCAAGGAGAAAGTATTGCCTGACTACTGCCCAAAATTTATATATTTACATCTGATCTTATTGAGCGGTAGATGGTTGGATATCTACCAGTTAAAAATGTTAATAATATCCGCCTGCAGTAATTCGGGGTTAGTATCGCAGATCATTACATCGTTGGTGTAAAACAGAATATTGGAGTAAATAACTAAAAAATCATTAATAAAGAGAGTAAATAGGAGGAGACCTAAAACAGATCCTTGAGATACCCCTGAGGAGGAGAAATCCTACCCAATCCGAACCCTAAATATACGATTAAAAAGAAAATCTTCTATTTAAACTAAGATAGTGCCAAGAATCCCTACAGCCCTGAATTGAGAAATAAGAAGATTGTGAGGGACTTTGTCAAATGCCTTTGTAAAATCAAAATAGATGGCATCAACAGACTTATGGCTGTTAAGCATTTCGTTAATACTATTGGAGTAGGTAATTAGGTTTGTTAAACAAGACTTCTTAGGCATAAAACCATGCTGGGCAGAATTAACAATATTAAGCTTAATAAGATGATCAAGTAAATGAGATTTGATTATCCTTTCCATTATTTTACTCGGAATAGAAAGGATACTGATTAGTCTATAGTTTTCCAGTTTAAACCTGCACCCTGATTTATGAATAGGTCTTATAAAAGCAACCTTTTATATAGAGAAAAATTGTCCAGATTTGAATGATAGATTGAAAATATAGGTCTGATGAGGGACGAGAATATCCACTCATTCTTTTAAAATTCTGAGATAGATGCCATTAGCTCCACAGGACATGGACTTGGGGTTTCTGAGATAATTGAGGACTGAGAGACCATTTGTGCTTAAAGGTTGCAAAAATAGACTAGCAGTACCTGACAGAACTTAAATAAAAGATTTTTGTTAAACTTGGCTCTATGTAATAGATTCTTTTTATATCCTTTAATAAGTCTAGTGCATTCAGTACGAGTATCTATGTAAGTATAGTGGAAGCAAGGTAGCTTGGTGGCTTTCCACAAATAGAAAGCCCTGTTCCGCTTATGAATTATTCTACAGATATTTCTAGGAAGTCTAGGATTAGTATGATTGGGGACTCTGAAAGAGACAAAGAGATTAACCCCATTATTAATTACCTTGACGAAGAAGGAGTAGGCTTTCTCAAGATCATAGATATCTAGTAGTTCCCAGTTGGCGTTAGATAAGAAAAGCCTCAGCCTACTAAAATCGGCTTTCCTGAAATCAGGTATGGGTTTTAGTTTAGGCTTACTAATGATGAAGGTAGGGTAGGGAAGGTGTATTTCGACGGATAATAAAAATTGGTCGCTTTTACTTAGGGTTGGCAGATAAGAGATTATGTTTATAGCTGTAGATTTATCGGAGAAGCTAAGATCAAGACAAGAGTGATTAAAACCGAATCTGTATCTTGTTAGGGAGAGTATATGTTGTTTGAGAGCATGTACAGTGCAGAGATCTAAACATTTAAATTTAAAGAAGTTAGAAGAGTTTGAGGGGAAGAGCAGTTAAAATAGCCTATAATAACAAAATGCTTGAATGACAGAGAGAAAAAGGATGTATTGAGGTTTATTAATGAGCTCAATATTGGAGTAACAGGAGAGAGTTAGAGCACAAAGTCTTAGAAGTGGAAGTCCCTACCACTAAGTGAAGAAAGTTGTAGTCTACTTTGTGGGCCGGAGGATGGACTGCAATAGTAGAGTAGGTTAAGTCTTCTCTAACGTAGAATAAACAACCATGTTTGCCATTACGAGAATCATGCCGCACTACACTATAACCATCGATGTATAGTTCAGGGTCAACTACATCATTAGAGAGCCAATACTCTGTGATGCCAAACAGATGTGTGGGGAGAAGGAGAAGATAGAAGCCGATAAATATTATCTAGTTTGTTATGGAGGCTTAGGGCGTTAGTGAAATAAACTATTAATGACGTGGGAGTGGCAACAATGGGGAGATTTTTCGTAACCTGTAGAGGATTGAGGGGCGTGGAGAACTCCGGGGTGCTAGCTAAGAATCCTGACTATTATAAATCAATGTCTAGCCTAAGGAGGATGAGTTTAACTATGAGTATCGCATGGTGGGAGGGAATAATAATAATTATTATTATTATTATTTATTACTCAAAAAAAGTTTTTACAATATTGCATTTTTGAGGTACAAACCAATTTACAGGTCTAATCACAAACTATAAAATTTTTCAATATGTTAATATATATATATATATATATATATTTAAATAAAATAAAATATTGGTAATGTTATACACATTTTAAAAATAAGTGAATAATGGAAATGTACAATTTTAGTTTGTAGGTAATATTTACCAACACAATTTGAACTAAAATAATTTGAAAAGGTTTGCTTGTCATAATTGGATTATTAGTAATAGAGAATAGATAAAAAAGTGTAAACAATAGTTGGGTAACGATAAATAATGTAAATAAAATAGTATTATTTTTTATTTAGATGAGTGAACAATGGGTGAACTATATAATGAAACAAAATTTCTCATGGACCAACAAAATAATCGAACGTTGTATGATTAGTTTGGCTAAGCGTTCTGATAAGGGTAGGTCATTTGTAAGTTTGATTCTTTTAACGTTTGTTCAATTTCTAAATACAGTTTTTCTGTCCGTTGAGGATGAACAAAAAACAAGGATGGATAGAGACGAGTGTTATCGTTTACAAGATAGCTTACTAATCAAGAAAGTTTTGACTTCAGAATGATATTTCACTACGATATCAGAGACTAATTCTTTATAATTGGTTACGTTGATACTACATTCTCTAACTGTAAGATTGTGGTCACGTTTGACGCATTCGCATTTTTTCTAGCACCTTCAAGAATCTCTTTTTAGAATAATGTAAGAACGGTATTAGATACCGTACAGGATGAGGTAAGGCTAGGTAGTTTAGCTATAAAAGAGGATATATCTAGGGCTAATGAGTTAGATAGTTTAGATAACAAGGAGATAATAAGTTCAGTTTTATTGAAAGAATCCGGAAACCTATTTACCAAGCTGGATAAAAGGTTAATAACCGAATTTATCTCAAAATGAAGCTCAACGACTCTAGAAGCCAAGGAGTGACTATCAGTAACTAGATACAAAATTTTATCCAACTTGTGATCGGTGCTGGAAGGTAATGTCCGCAATTCGATTTCACATTTGCAATCCATACAATTATAATCCCGAGGACTATTTGCGAATTGCGAGTAATATACCGAAGACAGTCCAGAACATGCTTCGTGTAACCAATTTTTACAGATGGCACAGAAAATATCAATCTTTACAGACTTATTTAACCGTTGAAGGCCATATATATATATATATATATATATATATCTGAATATAACACCTAGTAACAAATAAACAAAAAACTGTGTTAAACGTAATCTATTACTAGAAAAAAATCGGTAATAATTTTTTGAGGGTGATTAAAAACTAGTGTTCAAGCACGATGCTTAAGCAAAAAGCATAATAACAGAAACTTTAAAACAGTTGAGCAACACTACCCCAAAAGTGCATAGAAATACACTCAAAAACAACACTAAAACACAAAAAACGAGCTGGTAACAGTTAGCAACAGTAAAAGCAAGCAACTTTTGATCAGTATATCCCGCAAGCGTTTCACACAGATTCAATTGTTACTAGTTTACAGTATATAACAGCATCAATATTTTTAAATAAAGTACAATTTTGCTTTCGATTAAAAATTAAAATTCTACAAAAATAATAACAAATTATTATTATTATTAATAACATTATTAAAAAAATTGCTTTAAAAAGTATGGAGCAACAAAATAACACTAGCAGCAAAAACATGAAGTAACAAAATGATTCCATGTAATCGAACATTTTGCAGAACTTTTAATTAATGCCACGGGATATTCATTTTAATTAGATATTTCCAAATTGTTTTTAGCTAAATTTTCTATAGTCTACTAATTTTTTTACGTTATGCAATTTAAATAGGTGTTAAACTCCTTTTAATCCTCGGTTTATATATATAATCAATATGAAATTGAAAAAAAGGGAAATCAGGTAAAAATAAATACAAATAATTAATAATAACAGAATATATTAAATGGAAAATTGTTTAAGAAAAATTAAAAAAAGCAAAATAATTTTAAATTATCTTAAAAGCATGAATAAACTAAATACTGTCAGTCTACTCTAAGCATTGATAACTTCAGGGGACAAATGATGAAACCTTAACCTAGAGTTTGCTCTCGATTTGACCAATTTAAGAATACGTTTTGCTGTTTGTTGCTGCAAGCAAAAAACTTAAAAAGTCATTATTTTATTAATGTTTATTTTAATTATAATTTTTATATTGTTGTAAATTTAAATAATTTAAAAATTATTTGAAGTTTGTTTTAACGCGCATTTCTTTTCGTATTTGAGTTTATAATGTGTTGCTGTGATTGTGATATTGTAAGAATTGTTACGTCCTGTTTTTCCTGTTAGCAAACAGTATTGATATGTAACTTTATACTATTTTATAATAATAAATTGAAGAAATATATTTAAATCAGATAAGAGTTTTTTTAATTGAAATTACCTGGGGTGTTAATAAATATCTGTATCAAGTTAAATCATGGGAAATCAGGGCAGAAATCTCAATGTTAAAAAAAACTCTTCTAAGTGTTTTTTTTAGCTGCAGATTTGATGATTGTATCCATTTGAGGATAAGCGAATTTTAAAAATGAGCTAATTCTTTTTTTTTGTATCTGTCTAATGGGTTTTTTTATTTAGTGATTATAAACAAATCATTTCATTTACTTATAAATGGTGTAAATGTTGTTTCTGCTGTTTTAGAGCTTATATATTCCTTTGTACTTACCTCAAATAAGTATGCAATTTATTAAATAGTTGAACCAAAATTACAACATTTTTATTTGTTCGTATTTTTAAACAGTTAAGAAAAAGCTTTTGCTATTTAGACTAATTATAATACCGTTACTAAATGCACAAAATTGCGTTTAAGGTCAAAAAGTTAAATTAAAAGTTTGACAGGTCGTTAAAAAACATGGGAGTCAATTACTTAAACTTTTCTTTAATATTTTCACATTGTAATTAATTTTAAATGTTATAAATATAAAATATTCAAAAATTTATTTGTTATTAATTTAATTTATTCAGCAACGTGCGCTGTGTTATGTAAACACTCGTAAAATTGTGTAAAAAAATGTTTATTTTGTTTAAAATTATTGTTAAATAATTGTTTTATGTAACTAATTTAATATGTATATAATTTTTAAGTGTAATCATTACCTATTTAAATTATATTTATCCAGAAATTCCAAGATAATTGAATATTTTTAATTATAAAAATGTATGTATAAGTGTTTTTAAAATGAAACATTGCACAAGAATTTGTGTTACACAAAAATGTTTTAAATTATGAATATTATAAATGTTAATTATTATTAACAGTAAATTGAAGTTGAAGAATAAAAAGAAGTATGAAATAAAATTTAAAAAAACGTTTTTACAAATTAAAAAAATATATAAAAAACTGTAAAATAATATTATTAAAACAACAAAATAAAAAATACACATTGTAATAATAATAATAATAATAGTTATAGAAACTTTTTACTTATTATTTAATAGTTCTAGCAAAATAAAAGAATACTAGTGAGTATACTAAATTTTAATTTAAATCTGTTTCTATAAAAAACATAAAATTATTTTAAAATTAACTAATGTGAAAAATAACTAAAGTATAAAAAATTATCTGCCGGGGTGGTATAGAGGTAAAGCGCTCGATTTGGACCTTGGTGTGCATGGATTCGTATCCCACCACCAGTATCAAAATGTGGGCCTACGTTCGGCTTCGCTAAAATGACCACTGCTGGAAAATGTTTTTTGTAAAACATTAAATATAATAAACATAAAAAAACATAATATAAAAAATAATGTTTATTAAAAAAAATATATATATATTTAGAAATGTTAATTTAATTTTGTTTTTATTGTATTAAAAAATAAAATTAATTATAATAAAAATTAATTAAAACTTTAAAATATAATACATTAATGTTTAACTATTTTAAATAAATATTATTTCAAGGTCAAGGACGAATAGTTTCTAAAACCTCAGAGTTATTGGTGGGTGGTTTTGCACGCTCTATGGATTTAACTTTGTTTCATTAAAAAAATTACTTTTGAAAATTGATTGTTCAGTTGGTGTAATTTTGGTGGGTGTATTTTATTTTTTTTAAACCTAAGTGCATGCTAAGTTAATAATAGACTTAACCGTGAACTTCAATTTAGGATTACACTCTAGTTGAGTAGGGAAAAGCACCTTTTAGTACTCGATTCTCAAAGGTAAAGGAGATTTATCGCAGAAAAATTGAAAATTAGGACAGAAATCATGGTAGATAGTAGATCGGTTTACAATTAAGAAAAATAAGCGAAAACAATAAATATACAAAATTATTAATAAAGCAAGTTTTGTATTTCAGTGCAAAACATTGCAATAATCTTTAAAAGACAACAAGAAGAAGAAAGTTAAGGCTTTACTGAACGTGCAGCATAACGCGCATTTCACTTCGCTGGTGTTAGACAATGAGTTATTAAAAATATTTTTTCGTATTTTATGAATTAATACAGTACCTTTGCATTGTAATATCTGTAATTTTTGTTATTTTGGTATGAATTTAAAAAGTTAGTGAAACAGGGATTATTTGTTTTTTTGTCAACTATGATTACATTAATGTTGCACAAGTTTTTCTAGTTTTATTTTGAACTTTCTCATTATTAAAGAATGTATGTTTATGGAATGTTTGTATAATGAAGGAAAACTTAAAGTAGCTGCTTATAACTCTACGTTTGGGTTTAAACTTAATAATTTTTAATATAATATTTGGACTACTATGGACTGTAAATGGATAACAGGAACAGAAAGGTACACGAGGTATGTAGGAAGAATCTAAATGTATTTGAATATTGAGTATTAAGGGTGGATAAAGAGGTAGAATAAATTTGGGACATAAAATAATTTCAAAATTTATAATTTAAGCTTTGTAGTTTATTGAAGAGTTTTATAACATCATAACGGATATTTGGACAGCTGAGTGGTATGCAGAAGATTGGCACCGTACAATCATTGTTCCTGTTTAAAGGAAAAAGGATTGGCAAATATTTTTTATCGACAGAGACATCATTTTATTTTGTGAAACTTCTAAAAATATTATTTAAGCTATAATTGAACGGATTATAATTAAAAGGGCATGGATTCGAATCCTACCACCGGCAATAAAATGTGGGCCCACGTTTGGCTTTGCTAAAATGTCCACTGCTGAAAGATGTTTCTTGTAAAACATTCAAAGTAATAAACATTAAAAAAATAAAATAATAAGTTTTAATCAAATTGGTCTGTTTTGGTATGGGATGCGTTGATAAAATTTACACGCTTTGACGCATTGGAATTTTTGGCGTCTTACATTTGCAGTATTCATAGATCAGTTTAACTTATTTAACTATGTCATTCATTGTTGATACGATGTTAATGATGCTGTTCTTTTAGCCAACAATAAAGTTTTTTTTTGTAGAAAATTGATGGTGAATATGGTTTGAAAATCAATCACAAATATTATTCTATTATGACGTCTATACCTAGATTTGGCTGCTGCTGCGTTTGAAAATCTTGCCAACTATGGTAATCCGTTATTGGCGATGCGTGATCTGGTTTAGATACGTTTTTTCTGACGTAGTCTCACGTATCATAACCTTGGATCTCTTGAACGCCTATTGGGAAAGGAAGAAAAGTGGAGAGAAACACGCTTGGATGTATTTTGTTTAAGGCGATCTTAACATTATTTTACCTGGGATTTTATTAGGGAAACAGTGACTAAGTAGTCGGACCGACATATTTTTGCACGTTTTTGAAAACCGTGAACTGTAAAAGGAGCTTATTTAAAATATTATACAAACTTGAAATTAATGAGACAGTGTTTCTGCCACCTATTGTGTCAATAAAAATTATAATTTGAAAAGTTATTTACGACGTCATTGTATGTATGCTTTTGTTTTATAATAATAATTTTTTTAAAAATATGAATCGATAGAAGATTTTTAACGTGTATTATTGTTATTTTCTTACCATTTAGGGAGTATTAATTATTTAATGATGTTTCTGTTCAATTACTAGTTTTGATTGACATTGAAAAATATTTATACTTACTTTTAATACTGTGTAATATTTATTTTAGTGTTTTAGTAAGAAAATGAACTTGAGTCATCGTTTTTTTGTTTCTGTAAAAAATGTGGTTGGTGTGCGAGTATGTATCAGTATTTTTTGTATTATTTCAATTCAGTATTTGGTTAGTTTGAAAAGAAAATATCCTATTCAAATTCCTTCAATGATTATAGCAGAAGGTATGAATCCTAAATTAACAGTGAAGGATCAAATATATGACACAGCAGAGACTTTATCAGTACCATCAGATACGATTAATGTCGTTTTGACTGAAAATGTTGCTGGTAATATACATTGAATTACTTATTAATTATTTTTAAAATTTGCAACACATTTTAATGTTTTATCACGTGGTGCAATTATACATGTACAGATGTATAGATATTACGTATGTTATAGGAGGGTCAAATGGTTGAATTACTAATGAATTAATAGACATTGGATAGTATATAAACAGTGGTTTTTTATCCACCGAAGTGCATTTTTAAGGTATTTTCTTCAATATTTATACTGACAATGGCTACATTAAGAAGTAACTTATTACTTGTAAGTAGTAGTGTATTTCTAACTAACGGCTTGTTATTATGCGTTTGGTTAGTATATTTAACTGAGTACATGTAGTACACAATATGTATGTTAAAAATAATTTACTAATGGAAGTTTCCGCATATCGAAGATTGAGGTTATACTTAGATTTTATTGCATCCTATCAATGGAATTATACTTGTATTTATTTGGAATAGTGTTTTCTTGTTTCTTTAGAAACGTTTTCTGAAGAGGCCAGATTGATAACTTTGCTTTTAACCCTCCTATCTCAATCGGACTTGGGACCGCCTATATTTGGAGTTATTGTTTATTTGTGTTTATTTATGTTTCTAGTTGTTGTGTGTGTAATAATGTGGTGAACTGATTTATTTAATTATCCAAACTATTTGTAAAGGACTGGGATCTGTAGGTACAGTGGTGCCTGTTCACCGCAATCGATTTTGGCGATATTTGTATTTGAAAAATATGGCTGAACTAGCGACTAACGAAGATCGTATAAATGAACTTCGATTAATGGCAAAAGTAAGTGTCATAAAAATGGAATTTTTCTAGCTTTTAGGATTTTATATTAATTTTGTTTCAATTTGGTTTTCGTTGCTTGAATTTAATGTCGGTGGTAAGACTCGAACTAATGTCTATTTAGGTACAAATTTAGAGCTTTATTGAACTCTACCATCTTGGTAGTTTTTATTAAATTAATATATATATATATATATGGATGCTAATGATCCTGAGTATTAGAGTAATGCTTATGAAGTCTCAATTTCCGGTGATGGTGATACTCCTGACTGTTCGTTCTCCATGTAGTGCATCTAGACTAATAACAGCAGGGACCGAGTGCACAGCAGTATGACTGAACTTCGGATGGTTGCAAACATACAGCCAGGGTAATTAAGAATATCTCAAGTTATACGATATGTAGTCCTTTGGTAAAAAAACATGCTGCCTCGTCAATTGTTGCAGACAATGGATGCCGTTTATCAACCAAGAGATTTAGTTTTTTCCTATGTTTGTTATGTTTATCAAGCCATCGCACTCAATCGTTTATGATGCTGTCCAAAAATAGATATAATAAAGAGGCAACTGATCACAATGAACGAATAAAATGATTAACGAAAAGAAGGCATGATATTGTGACTAACACTTGAGGTATATATAAATATTGACTTCATTTTCTCATTTTAATGGTCTCAGAATCAAAGTAGCGTACTATTTGGTGAGGGCTATCGACTACAACAAACGTTATTACACATGAATCTTCACATTTCAATGAATCCAATTGGCAAATGGACCTTGAATAAAACGCATGTGAAAGTTGCATTTAGAAAATATGTAAGTTATTGGAAGAAAAAGTTGTTCTATTTTATTATTTTATTTTTTAGTTAAAACGTAGTCCACTTGTTTTTTATTGGATAATTATTTGTTTATTCGGTTGTTATTGCTTAAAT
Organism: Cardicola forsteri; assembly: GCA_025895645.1. Taxonomy (NCBI): domain Eukaryota; kingdom Metazoa; phylum Platyhelminthes; class Trematoda; order Strigeidida; family Aporocotylidae; genus Cardicola; species Cardicola forsteri. Next base: position 25,813 of record JAKXYG010000455.1, read on the forward strand.
TTTTGACTGGAAACATTGTTTAGCAAGTGGACATTTAGCAATCTCGAATGGGCGGACTCGCATTCTCCTTGCTAACCTAGTTTCGAGTACTGTAATTATAAGTGGGTTTATTTTACCGTTCATTAGTTGGGTTAAATGTTGGTGAATTTTAAAATATTATTGTTATTATTATCAGTTGATAGCAGGGTTAATTTTTATTTCATTTTGGTTGGTGATGCGTAGTCGCCTCTTTATCATTTCAATATTTGTACGGCATATTAAACGACCGATTTCAATGGCTTGATAAGCGTAACCAACAGTAGAAGAATAACAGTTTCTTGGCTGGTAGACGGCATCCTTGTGACGGCACCACTGTTTGCAAAGATTGACGAGACCGCCTGATTTTTTTGTCACGGTTACCTCCTTTAGCCTAAAGGCTACATATGGGATACAGATACCTTAAGATACCTTTTAAATACCTTGGGTGTATGCTTGTTTCCATCCGCCGTAGTAGAAGCCCAGGTATGCCGCTGTACATTCGGTCCCTGCTGTTACTAGTCTAGATGCCTTTCAGTACCTAGTCCAGGAGGAGGTACAGTCAGGAATATCATCATCATTGGAAATTCAAACTTTATAAGCATTGCTTAAATCCTCATGATCATTAGCATCCCATTTACAAACGATCATCTCTAGTATTTTTATAACCACAACGAATGTTGGAAAATAACAAATTAACTGATAGATTACGTTTAGTGTACATATACAATAATATACATTTTAAGTATCCTGAGTGTATAGTTTCACTTGTATGCCAAGACGGTAGTTTTGTTATACTATTGTGAACTAGGTTCTCGTTTTACATTTATCTGTGTTTAAGAGATACTACATAGAAGTACGCGGTATCAGAAATGGAAACTTTATAGTTGCCGTTTAAGAGTATGAGAAGATATACAAAGTAATGAAAATGGAAAAACTTATGAGAAGATGAACACATCACTAAACAAATAATTTTTTTGTAAAGTAATTATTAATTAATATTATGTATATTAGCAGCATAATTACTTTTTTCCTAACTTTAGGTTAAGTGCTGCTTGCTGCTCAGCAGTTGGTAAATAGACGACTATCAATAGACATTACTCAAACGGTGACTATCTTAGTACCTATACGTTACAATATGATTTAGTAGTCACTAACACAATGTTCCAACATCATCCACGTCACTTAACCACGTATAAGAGACAAGATTGCCGCTCTCAAATTGACTATATTCTTGTCTCTCGTAACTGGTTTTCATCAATTAAAAACGTGCATGCATTTCACGGTTGCTGTAGTGAAACAAAAAATTGAAGTAGTCACGGGTTATTAAAGTGCACATTTTTACTTAAATTTTGATCCAAACGAAAGCACTTTAATCGCCCAGACTGTAAATCTATCAAAAATTCGTCCCATATTCAGGAATCCTTTGTAAAAACATATTTAAATGCTGGTCCTTCCATTAATTATAATAATAAAGTAGAACATAATTGGAACTTAGTCACATCTAAACTGAATGCGGCCTCTAGGTTATTACCCAAGAAATGCAACATACGACCAGCATTTCAGAGTTCCAGCTCCACAGAAGTTTTACAAAATGAATTTTTGAACAAAAATCAACACAAAATTGGATGGAGACAAGAAAATACAGGAATATATAACGAATTTTAATAATAATCAAGAGAAGTATTGGTAGTATGTAGCTGAGGAATTAGAGGATACTGCAATGCGTAACAATACTCAAACCTTATTCCAGAAGATCAATGAACTTTGCAAAGGACACTCCTTCCACAATCAACGCTTATAGGCGATCTCTGTAAATCAATGGACATTACACTGCGAAATTACTTAATCTCATTAAACACAAAGCGATGAAGGTTTCCAATCAACTTTATACACAATCCTCCGAACCCTCATACTTAGTCTTGATAGAGACCCCCTTGTACAAAGAAACTATCTTAGCATGCCATCATTTGAAAGATGGGAAGGCTACAGGAGTAGATGGCATACCAATAGAAGTGTTTAAGTATAGCGGAATAAATATTATACAATATTTATACTCTTTGATAAACTCCATTTGGAAAGAAGAGAAAATTTTACAAGCATGGACACATGCCAATCCATAAGAAAGGAGACACAACAGACCCACTAATTATAGAGGAATCACCGGGACTTCAAAAATTTTGGCAAATATTGTCTTACACAGGGTTTGTGGTGAACAGGATTGTCAAACACGAGCCAACCAGGCTGGATTTGGTCCTGGAATGGGATGCATTGATCAAATCCACACTGTTCGTAGAATGTTAGAACTTTGATCGCGATACCAACAGCCTACATATTGTGCATTTATAGATTATTCAGTCGCCTTTGATTCTATTGATCGCAACCTGCTGTGGAATCTTCTCATTGCCAAAGGAATTCCTGCCAAGATTGTTAACATTATTAAATCGTTATACACGTCGTCAAACGCAGTAATACGGAATAGAGATTCTTTAACAAATGCAATTTACATAAATTCAGGTGTCCGCCAAGGATGTGTTTTAGCACTCACACTCTTCAATTTTGTAGTTGATGACATCTTTGATAAGGTATCCCAGTCATTTGAGGGCTGTATAACTCGTGGTGGTCGCAAGATAGCGAATCTTCAATATGCAGACGATGCGGTTCTTATGACAGAAACCAAAAAAGATTTACAAAATGCGGTTCTATTTACTCAAAAAGCCTCAGATAAATACGGTTTATATCTTAATACTAAAAAAACGGTGGCTTTAGCAAACGTCCCCTTTAGAAATTCAATTACTGTTAATGGTAGCCCACTCCCTGTGGTTGATGAATTTACGTATCTAGGCTCGGTCATAGATAATAAAAGATCCAACTCTTCAGAGATTTGGCGACGTATTCACCTTTCTGCTGCAGCCTTTGGGAGTTTAAGTAAACCTTTATAGAACAAAAGTAATATTTTTATTAAAACCAAGATTAGAATATATAAGAGTTTTGTGCGTTCCATTCTTCTTTATGCATGCGAAACTTGGACTCTCACCCAAGCGGATACACAAAAGCTTGTTCATTTTAAGCAAATCTGTTTAAGATTTATATGGTTTCGCTCGTTGTCCTCTATTAAACACACTCATTTAATAACTAGTAAAATATTTTGACCATTCCCAGATATTTGTAAGTCTCTTAACATTTATTGGACATGTATCTCTAGCAGAGTAAAAGAAAAACGATTAAAATGGATTGGCCATATTTTACGTAGATCACCCACTCATCTAGCCAGAATAGCTATGGAAGCCCATCTATTACCTGGATGGAAAACAAAGTCAGGCGACCAACGGAAAATTTGGACAGATATTGTAGAATGCAAACTCAGTCCTTTTATTTATGCTAAGCCCACTCGTTCAAATGAATTATTTAAATGGGCGTCCGTTTGTTTACCCTATGCAGCCAACAGAGATCATTGGAGGGCTTTAACTCGAGATGTAATTAACATTTAGTGTCAGCACACCTCAAGTGTCGTTCTTTAGTACACACTACAAAAGTTGACGTTTTTTGCAGACGTTTTGGTTTTTGGACTACCCTGGATGATAATAACCGGTGGGGGATGTTTATTCCCGATGATGATGATGTTGATTACTTTTTCCAAATATTGTTGGTTTGCTTTCTAAACAATACAGTTTTTGTTTTAAAAAAATGAATATTTAGAGTAAATATCACAGTCTTTTTCGCTTCTTTAATATAAAAGATGCTTTTTTTAACAGTCTAAACATGTTTGTTGAATATTTTGTCAATAATAGTTCAATTATGTTTTATAAAAAGTACTACTTTATTGAAGTTTAAAGCATTGCATTTCATGGTTTTTAATAATATATAGTTTATTGTGTTTCCATTATTTATACTATTATTTGGTGTATTTTTTAAAGCTAATGAAGTTTTTTATGTCCTAAGTGTGTTTCTAGTGGTAATAATAATTAATAGACGGTTGTTGACTTTTGTTTTTCTATATTCTATTACTTATTTTTTGTTAGTAATATATATTAATATCTTTTTTTACAAGGGTATTTGGATAACCGAAGAATTCATTGATTTGCCCTCGAAACCCGTAACTCTTGATAATGCCCATTTGCCTTTTCAAATCAACGTCTTTGTGAGTGTTCTTATAAAAACACAAACTTTTAGGAATATGAATGGAAAATTTTAGACGATTTTTAACCGCTATTTGAAGTAACTATAATGGGTTGTACTTTTTTGTACGCCAGGTGTAACATGAAAACAAATAGCCAAGGTTTTGTTGATATGATAAATGGTTTTATTTCTATTGGTTTGGCTGTATTATAAGAATTACTTGACACGATTGCACAATGAACAATAAGATTGTGCGAAGAACCACGATTATTATTATTATTAATAATAATAATTTTACAACCATTTTTCTCTGAAGAGCATGGGGCAACAATATTGTTCCATATGATTGAACCTTACATTTTTGGCTTTGAAGATCGTGCATATCAAAGATTTAAAATCTTTCCTGATTTCGCATAACCCCATTATCGCAATAATACTTTTACTTCTTTGTTGTAGTTTATTGAAATAATATCCTCTTGTTATTTAAGTACCCTGGGTGTATGCTTGCACCCACTCGCCATAGTGGAAGCTCAGTTATACCGCTGTGCACTCGATTCCTGCTGTTATTAGTCAAGATGCCTGTTGGTACTTAGTCCAGGATGCGTCACGTGGAGAATGTACAGTCGGGAATATCACCATATGTGTGTGCACTTTGTCAATATTTCGTCACTTGGTTCAAACAAAACACCGAGTTAACTTTAATGATTGTTTTAAAGTTTTGATAACTTCTCAATCTGTTTACATTCACACATTAAAACCCATTTTGTGTGCACAAAAACAATTTGTAACTTCATTAAATTTAGCGTAGATTTAACATATGCATGTTGCGTATGTGTATGTATGCGTAGTTATTAATGTTAAGTTAATTATATCATATGTACTGATTATTTATATATTTGTGACTGAAAAGAATATACGAAATGAATTCATCTAACAGTTTACGTTTTCTATTATTTTTGTTTGGAATTATAAAAGGAACCCAATGCTTTAATATCACCATCATTGGAAATTGAGACTTTATAAGTATTACTCAAATCCTCAGGATCATTATCATTTTCAATAATAATAATAATAATAACGTATGTATGTATATGCTTTTACTGTCACTAATGTTTTTTTCGACATTATCTTCTAGCTGGATGAAAAAAATACAGTCACTGTTCCCTGTGAAATATTTTTGTATCAACGTTTGGACAAATTGGTTTGTACTCAGTCACCTACGAATGTTTTCAAAAAATTTATTATTGTCGACTGGGAAAAGGATTTTGACGATAGCGAAATTCGAAATGTCTAATAAATTATTTTTACTCAATAAACCGACTTTTCCGATTGTGTGTTTATTTTGATTGGTTGACTGATGATAATATTACTTTCCAATTATTTTAAAGTTTGTTAATATTATAGTACACATGCAATTTAAAAAATGTTTTTTATACGACGAATAGTTGGTATGTGTGAGAAGCAGCGCTTATAAAACACGACGGCGTAGTTTGTTCAAAAAATGAAGTCAGAATAACTACAGAAGTCCAACTATTATTCAAATGGAAACGAAAATCAGATGGTCAATGAGTAATCTGGACTGATATTGTAAGACGCAAACTCAGTCATTTTTATGTTGACTTTCCTTACCCAAATAAGTGGGTTAAGTGAGCTTACCTTGTGCAGTAAATAGGGCTCATTGGAGAGATTTTACTCTGGATGTAATTAAAATTTGACGTTGGTATAGTTCAATAGTCGTTTTTATCGAATGTACGTTGCGGAAGTTGATGACTTGTGAGGCGATAATAACCGGTAACGAATGTCTATTCCCGTTGACGGTAACGATCAACGAAACCGCTTAATATTCTGCTGGGGCTAATGTTTTTAGATGACTACTTGTGATGCTTAGATACTTCATTAAATTATTTGGATATTTACTTGTACCCATCTATCCAAGTGAAAGCCTTGATACATCGATTTTCACTCGGTTTCTGTTCCGCTTCAATGTTATTCCATTACGTAGAAGTAGTGTTCCAGTATCTATAGATTACCTAAACACACGCATTTAAGGATCTTTAAAATTTTTGTGTTTCATTTGCATAAATGCATGATGTATGTATGTATTTTCTTAAACATTTCAGATATTGTATTACGTCAATCGTCATATTTCAAAAACACGCATCATCAGTGCACATCATGCTACTTTGGCAGAGAAAATTCAACAACTAGACTCAAAATATGTGGTAAGTGTATGTTGTAGTTGACCGTTAAACTTATTGCATGTGGAGTTACCAACGCATAAACTTACCAATATGGTGGTTCTATCTATCCCCACTGACTTTATTTTATAGTTGGGACTGTGCCTATACATGGTAGGCACAAAGTCAGTCGTAACTGCATAGAAATATGATCGATTTTCAACTCGTCAAGGGAACATAGCGGTAGGTGATAAAACCAACTCATGGGAAAAAGTAGCGAAAGAAGGAGTCAATAAGAGTCAGATAACCTGTTGTACGAGTGTATGATTACTCGGCAGTTGGGGATGGACAAGTTTTAAGTGCGACTTAAAATTTGCACGATGACGCAATACAAATCGTATAGTGCTATGTAAATATTGATTTTTCCACCTTATATACATTTTCAAGGTCAAAGAATCTCCTTTCGGTAGAAAAATGCACCAACGTGCCTCACACTCACTCATCGAAGTTGACCAATAAGATTTTTAAAATTTTTTTTCCCTTGGTTGGTTTTATCATCTACCTTAAAAACAGTAAATGGACATTCAAAGTAGCAAACATAGAATAAATAAATAATTTGCCGGGGTGGTCTAGCGGTACAGGGCTCGAATTTGGACCTCGGTGGGCCTACGTTTGGCTTCGCTAAAATGTCCACTGCCAAAAGATGCGTTTCTTGTAAAACATTCAAAGTTGCAAACATAAAATAAATAATTTGGCATAATCCATACTCAACCCTGGTGTCTTCTTGTCATTTGTTGTTGACAATACCTATTGTTCAAAGGTTTCGGCTAGGATGGACCAATTCAAATGAATAAATTATTATTATCTCAAATGGGATGCTAATGATCCTGAGGATTTGAGTAATGTTTTAAAGTCTCAATTTCCAATGATGGTGATATTCCTGACTGTTAGTCCTTCACGTGGTGCATCCTGGACTAGGTGCCCTAGGCATCTAGACTAATAACAGCTGGGTCGAGTGCACAGCGGTATAACTGGGCTTCCGCTATAGCGGGTGGGTGCGAACATACACCCAGGATAGTTAAAAGGTATCTAAAGGTATACGTATATCATATGTAGCCCTTGAGTAAGAAGATAGCCCTGACAAAAAATCAGGCGGCCTCGTCAATCTTTGCGAACAGTGGCGACGTCACAAGGATGCCGTCTACCAGCCAAGAAACTTTGTTATTCTTTCACGTTTGTCTACGCTTGTCAAGCTATCGAGATTGATTGTTCTACATGTATAAATATGGGAAATAATGAAGAGGTGACCACGTCACTAACTCCAAAAAAATATATCTCAAATTTATTTTTGATCAGTTTAGTCCATTGAAAGATGCCAATCGTTATGCGTTGAGTCACTTGACGCCTACTGCAGCAAAGTGTACCGGACCAATCGTCCTGGTCGATCCTTCGCGTTGCTTTGTTGACACCCACAAAGCCGGTTGCCTTGATGGAGCGCATTTCATCCGAATTATTATGTGCTCAAAACGCAAGCAGCGACGTCCATTTGCTATGAAAGCGCCAATGGCGAACCAAGATGGTCGGTTGATTTTATCGAATTGCTACGCGATGTCTGCAACCGCTTATCCGATGACGTAAAGAAGGCGCGAGATTTGGGATGGATTTATAGACAGGCAAGTGATGTATGCTGCAAGTTGTATTCAATAGATTATTATTATTACAAAACCCTTTTGCTTTAAGAATAAGCATGGGGCAATAAGACAACAATTACAGCAAAACAACAACAACAATAATAAAGTCTCAGTGGCATTAAATATTCTGCAAATTAAAGATTGCGCATTTTTTGGCTTTTACTCAACTTTGTTATTTGGTAACTTTGTTATTCAGAAACGTTGTTGTTTGCCGGAATAGCGTCATTTTTTATTGTTTCCAGCAGTATATTTTTTTACAAAGGTGAGGTTGCCAACATTGCGCTCAAACCCTCTTTTTTTATCCGGCTTGGGACTGGCTAGATTGAATCATTTCTAATCTAAACTAGGCGGAGATAGATAGATATAATTCATATTATTAATGTGTATTTCTTGTAAGGTAGAAGAGATTGGTATTGCTTTAAATTGTAATTTCTTATTGAGTGTTTAAAATAAATCACTGTCATTTGTTTAGGTTTGTTATGCTTAATAATATTGCACATTTGATCACTATTATCATTATCATTATTATTATTATTATTAATGTTATTTTACACCCGTACATAAATGTTCACTTCTTTTCCGACTTTTTACGAATCAACTTGGGAATGTATTTTTAACCCGATTAGCTAAGCGACGCATTGTCTAAACGAACATAGTTACCGCAGCAGCAGTCGAATGGATAAATGCTATGTGAGGTGGAAAATGTTACTTTGATATATATATATATATATATATATATATATATATATATATATATATATATATATTGTTTCCACAGAACTCAACATCTGACAGTGAGGCGGAGCATCAGCAGCTGTCACTGAAAAGACAACTGCTGGCACAGAAGACACACACGCCAAATTTCATCGATGACAGAGCCGCCTTGAATTTGAACGAATTTGTTCCCGTTACCGAGTTCATTACCGAACACGACATGTTTACGCGACAGACCGATTCGGATTACATTATTTCGCCTGACGACGAGGATGGCGGCAGCGGCGGTGATACGGACAACGAAAATCCGATTGTCAGGATGTGCCAAGAGTCGTTGCAATTTCCGTCGGGATTGAACATCCAATGTCTGGAGGCCGATTACCGACTGGCGCCAAGTGCCAATCTTCCCAAACCCAAGTTTGAAAATGGCCAATTTGGTGCGGTTTGTTAAATGTGGTATTTTGTGTGCCATTTATATTTAATAATAACAAAATACTATAGTCATGTTATTGTAATATTTGTGCCGGGGTGGTCTAGCGGTACAGCGCTCGAATTCGGACCTCGGTGGGCATGGGGGTTTGAATCCTATCACCGGCACTAAAATGCAGGCCCACGTTCGGCTTTGCTAAAATATCCACTGCTGAAAGATGTTTCTCGTAAAACATTCAAAGTTGCAAACACAAAATAAAATAAACTAAAAAATATATGCAGACCACCGTTTGGCTTTGCCAAATGGTCACTTTTTGATAAGTGTTTGCCGTTAAACATTGGATGTAGCAAAATCATAATCAAACGACATAAGGCGATTAATCCAGTTTGATGCATTCTTTTAAACCTAGTTTCCGTGGATTTTATTTTATAATTGATACTATACTATTATTATTATTACTATTATCAGTTTTGTAACGTCATTTTTGAATAACACCTACTGTTAATATTGATGACTTATGATGGTGATGATGATGAACTGGGACAATTAAACTTTATTTTGTTTTACAGATTTCTATCCTGTCGACCTGTCTGCCGTATTTGTAATACTTGTTCTAAATCTGGAAAAATCTGATCGGTTTCTCAATTTGTCAGCATTTTCGGGATCCAAGACCCTACTGGCTTTGCAGACTGGTTTGTTGTGTATGCCCATAAGTCTATATCGTTTTGTTTGTAGTTTTCATTTTCTTTTTCAATTAACACTGTGAGATTAATTCATTTTCTATATTCCTATTAGTCACAAACATATTTCATTTATTTATCTATTTATTTTATGTTTATTACTTTGAATGTTTTACAAGAAACATCTTTCAGTAGTGAACATTTTATCGAAGCCGAACGTGGGCCCGCATTTTATACAAAGAATACAAAATGTCAAAATTATTTTAATACTTGTAAACAGTTGTGTGCTACAATAATACGATCTACTTACCTTTTGTTACACATCTTAGTTTTCCTTCCCCTAACAGTCATTATGAAACTATTATTTGATGACATAGGTTATTGAAATGATGAGCAGACGATTAAGTCACCAAACAACGGTACAAAAATTGAAAACAAACTTAATGCCGAAGGCAGTTGCTAGATTTATGGTAGTGCACCAATTGCTATATATGCACACACCATGTTACGTATGTTATCAGCATTATTCACACGATTAAAATTCTGGGAAAACCAGGAGAACTGACCTGCACACGAAAGCCAAAACTAATCAATACAAATACTCATATCTGCCATACTTATCCAGAATATTAGCCCATCCAGAATCAAACAAAATTGAATATCTAGCAGCCCTATTAAAGTAGGAATCATTCCACCCACACATTTATTTGAACTAATTTGGACATCTTGCAGTATAATGTAACAACTGTGCCTTATAATAACTCATTCAAAGTAAAATAATTGTTTTCTTAATCACATGTTTACTCTATCGACTATATTTATATTCGTTAACATACTACATTCTATTTCATTTTGTTTCCATTATTTGTATTTTTACGCTGAATGTATATCTAATGAGATATTAAAGCTTAATATTAATAATAATTGTTATGCATTCCGTTTTTCTCCCGACACCCGCCTACAGCTCGTTTGTTATGTGTTGCCCGTTCGTCCAAACAACGTGAATCCATCGAGCAAGTGCTTTGGTTGAATGGCATGGGCAGTCAAGGTCGCCAAGTCAAGGTCGACGTTATTGCTTCGAAAGACTTGGACGACTATCTCAATGCTCAGCCGGTTGAGTCGTTGTGTGCAGATGACGTCGACATCTACGACGGGTTTGACAAAATTCTCGTCAATGCTCCGTGTTCGGCCGATCGTTTCGCCGTAGCACACGACAGGTCGTCGATGTTTCTGCCGGGCAAGAAAAATGCGCTACGTTCTTTGCCCAAAACCCAATTGCAATTGTTACAGTAAGTATAAAGTGGGTCTACTCTACGGAATAGCGGATGGGTTAGTTGTCATGTATATATGAATATCTTTGAATTTTAAAGGTACATAGGAAATTTGTTGCAGTGACACTGATTATTACTATATTTATGTGGTTAATGACGTAGTCTTCTATTTATTATTTCTACATTTGTGCAGCATTTTAAACGATTGACTATGATGGCTTGATAAACAAACGAAGAAGTATAGCGAAATTTCTTCACTAGTAGATAGAATGATTGTGACAGCACCACTATTCCCAAAGGTTGATAACACCGCCTGATTTTTAGCACAACTGCTACATAGTGTATACGTATACTCTTTAATTACTCCGGGTGTATATTTACGCCTGTCTTCTAAAACAGAAGCCCAGTTATACCGTTCTGCCTTCTGTTTCTGCTAAATTAGTCTACGTACTTGGGTGCGCCTAGTCGAGTATGCGACACGTGCTGACAATCAGGAATATTACTATTCCAAACAAAAATAATAAAAGACGTAAACTGTGAGATGAATTCATTTCGTATATTCTCTTCAGTCACAAACATATAATGTATGTATGTATGTATAAATGTTATAAACATCATAAGTTAATTACATCATATAATATATATATATATATATATACTGATTCTTTATATGTTTGTGACTAAAGAGAATATACGAAATGAATTCATCTCACAGTTTACGTCTTTTATTATTTTTGTTTGGAATTATAAAGGGAACCCAATGCTTTAAAAATATTACTATTATTGGAAATTTGTATTTTATAGACGTTGCTCAAATTCCCGCGATCATTAGCATGCACACACACACACATATATATATATATATATATATATATATATATATATATATATATATATATATATATATATATATATATAATATATATATATTTATAATTGTAAGCAATGAGCATTTGTAAACCACTCGGTTCAATTGTTTATTCGACATGTACTCTTTCTCCTGCCCAAAATCAGTTTGTTATCAACACATTTGTTCGTAAATTTGAAAATAAATTCAAAATGGCTATTGTCGACTTGATGCCCTATAAGTTACTGTTGGATGAATTGATGCAAAGCTACAAACATTTGGGGTCAAAAGTTCTGTCAGTACCGCTGCTCGACGACGACTATTTCAACTCGCGATTTTGTTCTAGCGATGATAGCGAATCAACAGCGGTTGGCGATGGTGGTAGTGGACATCGACGGCCTCACGGAATTCTGTTGGTGCCTACAATTGGATGCAATTGCGGTCCGCGATTTATTGCCAAATTGAAACGGTTGCAATGAACTTTGCTTGTGTGTCAATATAAAATTACTGTACATAGTTATTGAATAGACAAATGTGTTTATTATTATTATGGTTATTGGCTTAGATACTTCAGTAGAAGTAGCTTTCAGCACACAGGTATAGAGCTATCAGTATAAAAATTGTTAAAACGAAAATTTACAGAATTTAGTCCATTATTGTACCTAATCTTTGACAGTGATATTCCCTCATATACTAAGTCTAATGTTCTACTTTATGCAGATGACTTAAAGGTATGGTCCACCAACCCAACTATGCTCCAGTCGGATAACAATAACACCTTTTTGCACAAAATGAGGCGCGTTACTCTACACGTCCGTTAGCGCGTTATTTTTCTTCTTTTTTGGGGATTATTGCAGTGTTTTTGCATTGTAATAAGTACTTGTTTTATCATAATTTTTGCTCGTTTTCTATAGTTGTTAACTTCCATTATCTACCTTGGTTTTTATCTTAATTCCAATTTTTTTCTGTGACTGATCCCCCTTTACCTCTCCATCCATTTCATATTTTCTCCCTGAAAACTAGAGACAAATTGAGAACCGAGTATTAAAAAGAGTTTTTGCCTACTCATCTAGTGAAAAATCCTGAAAATCTTTAGATAGTTAATGCAAAAGGCTCTCTATATTAATCTTTGTTAATGTTATTACCCTTCCTTTAGTAAAACCTCTTAAAATAAGTATTAACTTACTGCTCCTAAAATGTCCTCATATATCGCGAGATGAGGCGCGCGTCACACTATACGTCCATTGGAGAGTTATTCATCCTTTTCTTTTTTTTAAAAATTATTGCAGTGTTTTTGCATTGTAATACGTAACTTGTTTTATTATTATTTTTGTATATTTATAATTTTTGCTCGTTTTCTATAATTGTTAACTTCCACTATCTATCTTGATTTTATCTTGATTTCAAATATTTTTTCTGAGACTAATCCCCCTTTACCTCACCATTTATTTCATTTTTTCTCCTGAAAACTTGAGACAATTTGAGAACCGAGTACTAAAAGGCGTTTTGGTTTATTCAACTCAACAATCCAGAAAAAAAATTATATACTCATATATATTAAATGTTTTCATTGATTTATTGAGAAATTTAAATACGTGCTATAAATAATCTTATTTTAAGTGTTTAAATAAAATATTATAATTTGACATAAATATTTAAATATTTTTATACACTCATTTATTAAATTTTGTATCTAAACTTTTACATGTAAATAAATTTTTATAATTATATTATAATTAAATTAAAAAATATATATACTTTTTTGATAATTTATTAAATAATAATATTTTTTTAAACATTTAATGTAATATATATATATATATATATATATATATATTAATTTATAAGTTTATATTTATTAAGTTCTTATAATAAATATTGTTGCGCAATTTAAAACTGCTTACTTTTCACGTTGGACTTTATAAAGACATTTAAGTAAGCATAACATTTAATAAAGTTTATTACAATTTTTATCTTATTTTATTTAAGTACATTTGATTGTTTTTTTTATATATACTTTAGATACTTCGTTTAAATTAATTATATAAAGCTCATATATTTAGAAAAATGTTTGTTTTTTAAAAATACATTTATTTTTTGTAAATTTGTTATTATTATTTTATATACATAATTTTTTTTTATAATGGTGTAATTTTTGAGTATATAGTTTGAAAATGTTTGTTCAAAGAGAAGTATAACTTTTAGTTATTTTTATTTGTAAGATTTTTATATTTTTGTATTAATTACAAATGTTATGGGTTTTTTGTTACGAAAATTTATTACAATTTTTTTAATGAGGATTTAAAAGCGTATTTCATAAATTTCGTGTAAGAGGTTGGTTAATAGGGTTTTTGTTACATTTTGAGTTTTTAATAGTTTAATTTGTTGCAAAATTTGGGATTTGTAATAATTACTTTTTGCACTAGTACATGTGATGCGGTATAGAAAATGTTTACGTTTTTATAATTAAAAAACAAAAAATGTTGATTACATAAATTTAAAATATCTTCCAAAAGTAAAAATAAATTTCACATTAAGTAGTAAGATGTTTACTTTTGTTTGATATATTATGTTACCTATTGCATCTACAGGTGGTGGATAGTAGAAAGACCTGTAGCAGTAAAGTTTAACTGTAAATAAATTATTTTTAAAAAGCAGTTGGACACAGGTAGTAGGCTGGCATCACGAGTGATACTAATTAGTTATATTCAGACTCAGTATTATTCTAATGCATGGAGATGAGTTTAGAAATGGTAGTTTGAAAACTTGGTTGATGTTTTCTGTTAATTATTTAATTGCGTTGAACATTAAAAAAAGACAGATAACAATGATTATTCTTGTGGGATCACTAAAATCAAGGTTTAAATAATGCACAATGCTATTTATGAGAATGCTTTCTGCTTTATAGGTTTTATTTTTAGAAATACATCTATTAACTTTGTTTATTTAAAATAAAATATTCGTTTATTGTTGATTTATTGAATGTGTACTCATTAGATAGTTATTGTACAGAAGCCTTTATTGTTGTCTATCAGTTGCCAAGTGATCAATTAGTAATGCTAATCTTTAAAAATAATAATTGTTTAAGCATTTGGATTTTATAACAATAGCTACTGGCACGACATTACATTATTATTCACGTTTCTTAATTACATAGAAGAAACAATGTTACTGTGCAAAAATGGACTGTTTTTGTCTCTTGTAACTAGTTCTCATCAATATGGGACAAAGCTGTGCTACTGGAATCTAAAATATTAGTGATTACATATTATTTAAGTACACGTTTAATTAAATTGTAATTTAAACGAAGTTTTTTAAATTTATCTGATTTTAAATCTATTAAGCAATCCACACTAATTCAGAATTTAAAAAATGTACTAATATTTATTATAACTACAATATAAATCGCACATGCTCTTATCAAAATTAAACACAAAATAAAAAAAGATATTAACAATTATTAAGAAAGTACAACAATTTATTTGAGAATACTAATCAACTTTACAAAGAATATTCTTTTTTATCGATTTCTGAAACTTCATTTTGCTATAATACTCAATATTAACACAGGTTTTAAGGAAACACATTTTTTCCATACTTAGTCCCAAAAAATCATTTTGAAATGGTGTATTTTCTCGGCTTGTTAACATTTGAACATTATCATCGGGGATAAACATTCCCCATCGGATATTATCACCCAGGGTAGTCCAAAAAACCAAAACGTCTGCAAGAACGCCATTTGTAGTGTATACTTAAAGAACAACACTTGAGGTGTGCTGACATTAAATTACATCACCCGAGTTGCATAGAATAAACAAACCGACGCCCATTTAAATAATTCATCTGAACGAGGGGGTTTAGCATAAATAAAAGGACTGAGTTTGCATACTACAATGTCTGTCCAAATTTTCCGTTGGCCACCTGGCCTTCTTTTCCATCCGGATAATAGATGGGCTTCTATAGCTATTCTGGCTGGATAAGTGGGAGATCTAGGTAAAACATGGCCAATCCATTTTAATCGTTTTTCTTTTATTGTGCTAGAGATACATGGCCAATAAATGTCAAGAGATTTACAAATATCTGTGAATGGTCGAAATATTTTACTAGTTATTAAATGAGTGCGTTCAATAGAGGAGCGAAACCAAATGGATCTTAAACAGCTTTGCTGAAAATGAACAAGCTTTTGTATATCCACTTGGGTGAGAGTCCAAGTTTCGCATGCATAAAGTAGAATGGAACGCACTAAACTCTTATATATTCTAATCTTGGTTTTATTAGAAATATTACTTTTGTTCCATATATGTTTACTTGAACGGCCAAAGGCTGCAGCAGAGAGGCAAATACAACGCCGAATCTCTGAAAAGCTGGATCCTTTATTATCTATGATCGAACCTAGGTATGTAAATTCATTAACCACAGGGAGTGGGCTATCATTTGAACGGTGGGAAGGCTACATGTATTGATGAGTATTTAAGTTATAATTATGTGGACGTCATTTAAATAAATTCCATTTAATCAGAGAGAGTAACCATAACATAAAAACAAATAATTATTATAGTTATTTACTACTGATCCTTTTAATTGTAGGGAATTTATGAAATTATGATTACTTTTAGTGTATAACTTAAACTCTTACTGACATGGAAAAAAATGTTTAAGACAAATTAGTTTGTTTTAGTTGCTGACGTGGTCATGTTTTCAGTATTTCTTATATTTATACGGCATATGAAACGATTAAGTCCGATAGCTTGATAAGCGTAACAAACATGAAACAATGACGAAGTTTACTGGCTAATAGACGGAATTCTTGTGACGGTACCACTGTTTGTAAATATTGACGAGACTACCTGATATTTTGTCAGGGTTATCTTCCTTAGTCCGATGGTTACATTTGATATATATACACCTAAAGAAACTTTCAAAGTACTACAATTGTATGCTTTCACCCGTCCGTTGAAACAGTGGACCAATTGTACTACTGTGTTAGTTTGGGTACCTGGGTGTACCTATTCCAAAATGCATCATGTGGAAGTGACTGTCAAGAATATCATCATTATTGGAAATTGTGACTATGAGCATTACTCATTACTCATTATTCCTCACCCAAGTGGATACACTAAAGCTTGTTCAATTTGAGCAAAGCTGATTCATATGGTTTCGCTCGTTTTCCTCTATTGAACGCACTTATTTAATAACTAGTAAAATATTTCGACCATTCCCAGATATTTGTAAATCTCTTGACATTTATTGGCCATGCATCTCTAGCACAATAAAAGAAAGACGATTAAAATGGATTGGTTATGTTTTACCGTGGATCACCCACTCATCCAGCCAGAATAGCTATGTAAGCCCATCTATTACCCGGATCGAAAAGAAGGCCAGGCGGCCAACGGAAAATTTGGACGGATATTGTAGGATGCGAACTCAGTCCTTTTATTTATACTAAGCTCCCTCGTTCAGATGAATTATTTAAATGGGCGTCGGTTTGTTTATTCTACGCAGCCAACAGAGCTGATTGGAGGGATTTAACTCGGGTGATGTAATTAACATTTGAAGTCAGCACATCTCAAGTGTCGTTCTTTAAGTACACACTACAAATTTTGGCGTTTTTGCAGACGTTTTGGTTTTTTGGACTACCCTGGGTGATAATAACCGGTGGGGCATGCTTATCCCCGATAATGATGATGAGAAAGTTTTGCTAATTTTTTTTGCACATATTTTTCATTTCATTTTGGTTAGTGACATGATCACCTATTCATGATTTTTCGTATTTATACGACATATAAAACGATCGACTTCAATGGCTTGATAAGCGTCGAAGAATAACAAAGTTATGTGACTGGTAGACAGCAACCTTGTGAGGGCACCACCGTTCGTAAAGATGGACGAGGTTGCCAGGAATATCTTCCTTATCCCAAAAGCTGTATATGGAATACGTATATCTTAAGATGCCTTTTAGGTATCCTAAATATATGGTTGCACCTATGCGTCGTGATGGAATCGAAGTTATACCGCTGTACACTTGAATGTTTTAGTCTATATGCCTAGGAGCACCTAGTACAGGATGCACCATGTGGAGGAGGAACAGTCAGGAATATCACCATCACTGGAAATTGAGACATTTTGTAAGCATTATTCAAATTCTCAGGATTATTTGCATTCCAAATCCTCATCATATTATCAGGCAAATGAAGGTTTATCGGTTTTGCTTTTTCTGTATATTACTTTCAGATCTATTTATGAAACCACTACTACTACTACTACCGCTACTTACCTTCATCTCCTTATTTTGTTTGTATTTTAAAGGTATTTAATGATTAACATTTGGTTCGACGAATGCAGCGAATGCCATCGTCATTTTTGCCACCTGTTTGTTCGACCAAGTCAAACAAATCGCCCATACACTATTCATCGCGCCACGAACACGAAGACGAGAAGCGAAAACGCAGTAAGACTGCATCCGAAGCTGCTCTGCATCGGCGCAAGTTGAACACATTGCGTCACGTGTTTTTGAACGGCAATGCAACTTGCGCCGACGATGACACCGCCGCGTCCGTTCCAAGTCGGCCACCAGCCAACTGTGACTTGCCGCAGTCTTTCAACCAATTCAAGTCGTCCTATTTGGCCAAAATTGACGAAAACGTTGGCGTTACCGATCGACCTGCTGTCGACCAGTTGCCCAGTCCCGACATTGTCCTAACCTACACCAAACCACAGTCTGTCGAGTTGATATGCACGCCTTTGCTCAGTTCTTCGTCATCCTATCGTTCTATAAAAATTTGCAAAAACGATCCCGACACCAATTCTGTGCATTGTGTCAATCCGTGCAAATTATCTACAACGATTGAAAATGTATTCCTATCATCCGCATCTTCATCATCATCATCATCATCCTTATCAAATGATGATGATGATGATGTAACTAAATCCGGCGAAAATGTGTACATAGCCAACAAACAGACCACTAGTGGTTCGTGTTATCGCATAACGAATTTGGACCAATTGAAAACGTTGTCCGACCAATGCGCTCACAACACACGGCACACCAACACTCGTTTGTCTTCCAACAACAATGAATCATTGCCACTTGGCCAAACAAAGGCCAATTATGCAAATCACACACACGTTGCATCCAATCAGCGCGAAGCAACGACACGAGTTCATTTCCAATGTGATTGGTCCAATTCGGACATTAAAGAACAACAGTCGAATTGTGCCAAAAAGCAAGTACACATTGCTGCTCATCCAAGTCATTCGATGGACGATCTATTCGCGACAATCCGAACGAGTTCTATCCTATCGACCCATTCGAAAAATCGATCGGCTCACGTGGACAAGATGAATTATGCGTTGAATCGGTTCAATTCACATTTGTCGAACATGGATGGCGTTTTGAGTCGATTGGACGAATTGAATGTCGACCTCGAGCCTGTCGAGACGACCGTATCCTCGCTGACGCCATCGGCGTGGTCGTCTTTGTGCTACGGCGACACGTCGCTGGCCAATTCCAAAAATTCTATCAATGACGGCAAACCGCTGGGCATTCGTCTTGCTGGATTGGCGGTCGATACGTCAGGGAGGCGGACATGTGGAGTTGAGTCTAGGCATGCGAGCGACGATTCGTTTAGCCATTCCGTCAGTTCGCCCTACGTCAATATGTTGTCGGCAGGAACTGGTTCGTCGTACATTTCGACCGATCATTTGCAACTATCTAAATTGTCTCTAAAAAAGGTTGGTTAGTTTTTGATTCAGTTTGATTTGCTATTTTGTTCTATAACAATTTTTTGTGTGGATATTTTATGTTTGCTACTTTGAATGTTTTACTAGAAACATGCCTTTCAGCAGTGGGCATTTTAGCGAAGCCGAACGTGGGTCGGTGGTGGGATTTGAATCCTGATGCCCATCGAAGTCCAAATTCGAGCGCTATACCGCTAGACCACCCCAGCATTGGACATTCTTAGACTATGAACTGCATCATGGAATATTCATCATTGCCACACCAAGTTTATTTTGTGCCGGGGTGCGGTACAGCGCTCGACTCAAACGTCGGTGGGCATGGGTTCGATCTCTACGATCAACCCACTAAATTCGGGCTCACGTTTGGCTTTGTTATAAATGTCCACCGCTGAAAGATGCGTTTTACTTAAAAATATTTTTAATAAAATGAAAAATAGATACAGTCCTTATTTCTTTACGGATCGTTATCTACACATTCTGCTATAAATGCTAATAATATTTAGGATTTGAATAATGCTGATATTCCTGACTGTCACCTCCACCTGGCGCATTATAGCCCAGGCGCACTCAAGCACGTAGATGAACAGAGCGATATAACGTAACTTCCATTTTGGTGAATGGATGCAAGCCTGCACTCAGGATACTTGACAGATGTTTTGAAGTGTGTGTGCCACTGGTCTGAAGAAGATAACCTTGGGAAAAAATCAGGCGGTTTTGTCAATTTTTGCTATTGGTGGCGCGGTCACAAGGATGCCGTCTATCATTTAAGAAGCTTTGTCAGTGTATTTGAACCTCTACTGACATGTGGTGTGGAGATATCGCCGTTATTGAAACTAGATACCATAAAAATATTAGCCTTTTTAAAGTCATATTTGTATCAGATCGGTCGTGTGTTATCAGTTGTGAGAAATGCGTTTTTATCTGTACCTGGACATTTTATAAGTAGTAAATTTATTGATTTAAAATTTACGCTGTGTCGTTTTTATTTTTACATTTTTTGGTTACGAAAATTTTGGAGATTTTTTTTAACAGTCATTTAACATCATTTTCTTTTTATATGTGTATATAGGTGTGTCCATGTTCATATATATATACATATATATGTATATGTATATATAAACATGTACATGGCACGTACAGACTGATATGATACTAATAGTTTACAGTTATTATTATTATGTTTTTGTTGAATTGTATCAGATTGTAAATGTCTCGTTTTATTGTAGGGCTGATAATTTTTTTCTTTTATTTGTTCCATGTATTGCAAAATTTAAAGTTATTTTCTTTACTTGCATGATATTTTAAAAATCAAGTGTGGTTAAAATTATATATGTATCACGAGATAAGTTGGACAAAAAAAAACATGAATTATTGTTACAGTCAAAAAGGGATGGTTTTATTTTTTATGCGATTATGTGTAATGATATTGCAATACTTTTAATAGGGTGGGGGGAGAAGAAATTGTAGGCAATTGAATGAGAAGACAATGAGGACAGTTTTTTAAACAGACAAAATCTGCTATTTATAAAACCCTTGTAGTCCAATCATTTTGTCCTGTTTTAACATGATAGACGTGACAATGCGTCTTAAAATTAGACGCATATGTATAGAACCAACACTAGTGCTATAGATGTTTCTTATGCAAATATACAATACCCGATTAGAAAGTCGTATTATTAATATTAGAATAGCAATTGGAAGACGGTAGAGCTTTTATTAATGAGTATTCAAAATTTTAATAATAATAACGCGTTTTCTTAACAGTTAATGGGAAGCATAGGGATGCTAATGATCCTGAGGATTTGAGTAATGCTTATAAAGTCTCAATTTCCAATGATGGTGATATTCCTGACTGTTTGTCCTCCACGTGGTGCATACTGGACTAGGTGCTGAAAGGCATTTAGACTAATAACAGCAGGGATCGAGTGCACAGTGGGTGCAAGCATACACCCAGGGTACTTAAAAGGTATCTTAAGGAGATAACCCTGACAAAAAATCAGGCCGCTTTGTTGTTCTTTGTGATTGGTGGCGCTGTTACTAGGATGCCGTCTACCAGCCAATAAACTTCGTTGTTCTTCTACGTTTGGTTACGCTTCTCAAGCCATCGAAGTCGATTGTTTTATATGCCGCATAAATATGGAAAATAATGAAGAGGTGGTCACATCACCAACCAATATATATATATATATATATATATATATGTAATTTATGCAAATTTATAATAAAATGTTCTAATTAGTTATGTTTCTCTGTTTCTATCTATTTCATCTGTTTATACCTGTATTTTCTTGGTAGTATTGCCAATGTTATATATATGCAAATTATATATAATATTACCACACTTTTACTTGCTACTGCTGTCATCGAAAAGATGTTGCTATGACGTTTTGCTTTTCCATTTTTTATTCAAATTTAAACGAATTGTTTTGTTTTTTTAGCTAAATCGATAGGTGTACATTTATTATCGAGTTGCAAAACAAAATAATAGTTTTATTATGAATGCTAATGATCCACGAGGATTCGAACAATGCGTATCAAGTCTCAAATTGTTATGATGACAATATTCCTGACTGATTATGACATTAAAGGTCATTTCGAATTTGGTGGTTACTGATCTTTTTCGTCCAATCCCTTGATATGGGTGTTGTGTCAAATGTATCTGAGACATATTGCTTCAAATTTGTCCAAGCTTCTTGATATCAGACCCCGTAAGAGTCCACATTTCAACTGCGTACAGAAGTACTGTCCGAACCAATGAAGAGAAAATGTTCATTTTCGTGTATATGTTTTACCTCTCCAAACGCAGCAGCAGCTAAACAAATTCAACGATTTACTTGATTGGATGAACCACCGTCAGAAGTAAATGAAAAGTCCAGATACAGAAAATCAGGCTACAGGTCTGTTTCAATTTTCAATGAAACTTCGATCACAGAAAATACTCAAGATGGAAGCAGCCGCTTTATACCCCCCTCACAGGGCCGTTGGTTTTCTTTATCCAACTGGGGAAGGACCGAAGTTGACGAGATTACGCTGTAAGGAAAACAAGATTCTACCCTTGTTGACGAACCTGACTCAAAGTTACAAAAGCGTGGAAGGTTTTCCTCTGATGTTTCTTGCGCATCCGTCAACCAGCGTCAACCCTTTCATTCTTGTGAACACTGGCTCCGTTGCAATGAAGCGATCTTCTAGCCAAGACACTTCATTTATCCCCCCAAATCCAGTCACAATTTAAAGTACTTATGTTTGACCACTTTGGATTGGTTTGGTTCTTTCGTAGTACCGACTTAGATAACCTATTATTTTATTTTTTAGTTTGTGTTTGCTACTTTGAATCTTTCACCAGAAACATGCCTTTCAGCAGTGGATATTTTAGCGAAGCCGAACGTGGGTCCGCATTTTAGTGTGCCGGTGGTGGGATTCGAACCCCAATGGCCACCGAGGTCCAAATTCGAGCGCTGTACCGCTAGACTACTCCGGCACGTGAGAGATCAGCCCTATTGATACAGTTGCTTTTACACAACTCCAATTTAATTATGCTATTCCGATTGGGCGGACGGTAGGGGGGGGGGTAGGAATCTAGACGAAAATAACGCGTGTATGACATGTCAATCTTTAACGAGGTTGTGATAAACGAACTGTAATCAATCGCTGATTTGATTCCGCGAAAGTGTTTAAACATACATTATATATATATATATACCCACAATATGTAGGCACCCATTGTCAGCAAAAACCACTGTCAAAAGTCCAAATCACAATCCAATTGTGCCACTTCTGACGAGTTCGACAGCCGACGACATGGAGGATCTTCAAACACCATCGAGTCCGCTTCTTCTCGATCTCTATCCCAGTCATCATCATCATCATCCTCGTCATCTCAATCGTCATCCCCATCGCCTTCTCCATCGGCGCGCAATTGCATCAATCAGCCAACAAAACCGAATAACTTGCAGACTTCCACTTCCATTCTTTCGTCTTCATCAACGCTGTCGATGAACACGACCCGACTGGCCGAGGACGATGGCAGTTGTGCCAATTTGTTCAATGCGTTGTCGCCACCAATCGACAAAGCGGCAGCATGCAAACACAATACTCTCAATTCGATTAAGGATCATCGCAAGATTACACAATTGGCGCAAAAGTTGACATTCTATTTGGATGCCAATCGCGAAGACGAAGCCCGACGCCATTTGGAGCATTTGATGTCGAGACCGGATACGCGAAAACAAGTCGAAGCATTGATCGATCTTTGTGGAAACAAATTTCGTAGCTTGTTGGATCCCCAGGTAAATTTCGAGGTTGATGTAGCCATGTAGTGCTGTTGGGTTATATGCAACTTCAGTTTAACTGACAATTATATGTTATATATATATGAGGATGCTGAGTAATGCGCTTATGAAATCTCAATTTCCAATGATGGTGATATTCTTAACTGTTCATCCTCCACGTAATGCATTCAGTACTAGGTGTCCATAGGTATTTAGACAAATAACAGCAGGGATCGAATGCACAGCGGTAGAATTGGACTTCCGCTTCGGTGGATGGGTGCAAGGTGAACGTATGCCACATTTAGACGTTTGGGACAAAAAAACACACGGTATCGTCAATCTTTATGAACAGTGGCGCCGTCTACCAGCCACGAAACTGTGTTATTGTTTTACGTTTGGTTACGCTTGTCAAGCCATCGAAATCGATCGTTTTAATATGCCATACAAATATAGAAATAATGAAGAGTTGTCCACAATAAATGAAAATGCTAAATGAGAATAATAGATATACTTCATTTGAAGCAACCAGGAACATTGCAGTTCTGTTTTATCCTTGTTAATAATTAGTAGCACCTCATATACACATCAGATAAGAGCCATATTTATTGAATCATGGATAGAGATTGCAAAATTTATTATTTATAGTGTAACCAGATTAAAAAAAGGTGGCTTCATACATACTGAAATTGTTCAAAGGAAAATTTTCAAACGCGTTTTCATGGTACATGTGAAGGTTGCTTATGTATAATGATGCTTATTAAATGTTTGATATCCATCGACTTCGACAGCTTGATAAGCGTAACAAATATAGAGGAATAACGAAGTTTCTTTGCTAATAGACAGCATCCTTGTGAAGGGGCCACTGTTGGTAAAAATTGACAAGGCCGCCTGATGTTTTGTCACGATTATTTCCCTTATCCCAAAAGCTACACATGGGATACCTTAAAATATCCTGGGTGTATACTTGCACTCACCCAGTCATATCGGTAGCCCGTCTATACCGCTGTGCACTCAGTCCCCCTGTTGCATTATTTAAGGTGCTTGTGAGCATCAAATCCAGGATGTACTGCACGCGGATGCACCAGTGAGGGCTATCGGCATAATTGGAATTTGCCTTTTTACAAGCATTACTCAAATTCACATGATCATGAGCATCCCAATAATTTTATATAACCAGCGATTAACAGTATAAAGTAGATCAATGGCCAGAGTGTTGTAGCGATGGGGCATGACACAATAATATTCTTCCGTGTGGTTCTTTTCCTTCCAACGTTTTCGTTAAGTTCTTAGCGAAGTTTTCTAAAATCAACCCACGTTTCCTTATTGTTTGTATAATGCTGTACAAATATATGGTAGCAAAAAAATCCTATTTACACCACGATTCGTTAAGTAGAGAGTTGCAAACAACCAACATTGTTTGTACACACTTCTAAACGATGAAAATAAAAATTCCAAACCACAACCATTGGAAGCCTTTTGAGTTGTGCGATGTGTTCATTTTGCCAATTGTTTGTTTACATTGCGGTCTTCATTCGTTCGACAGCAATTGGGCATCAGTCACGAGTCAATTCCGTCTTTGCTCAATTTTGCCACGTCCTTCAACGATTTGACATCATCACATTCCCAATTGAATCATTCCAAACATCGGTTGAGTTCGGGCAACTTGTCAGCCAACGTAACTCCACGCCGCCGTCTCCATCCTTCCATTCCCATTGCCGACTATCGACATTCCACCGTGAATAATAATAATAAATCGCGCTACATGACAACCAACAACAGGTCTTCATTGTCTCCCGCCTATTCCGTTCGCCGCCTGGTCAAGTGGCCATCGAACAGCCGCGAAATGAAGAATCCGCCGCCTCTACCACCTCCGCCCAAGCCTATTCCTCCCGTGTTGATGAAAAGTACGATTTTGCCTTGTGACGACAGGATGCAAGCATTGGATGCTCATGCGTTGGAAGTGAGTCGAAAGAAGACGATTATTTTTCTATGCCAGTGATTCGAAAATGTGTCTTTTTTAGTGTCTCATGATTGGTTGATTGCGGAGGGTTTTATTAAGAGTTGTTGATGTTTCGATCCAACAGCCTAACCATGCCTCTTCTAATAACTATTTTAAATGACGTGATTGTAAATGATGAGTATCTGCGATTTTCTTTTCTGCTTTTTGTTGAAAAACAACCGTGTACGATCCCCCAAATCCCGTACAACAATTTCCACCTGCTCCCAGTCAACGTAACAACCGCTCGACAAAATTTTCCTTTTCCAAATACAGTGCACTCACAAATTTTCACTTTATATACATTTTCACATTTTCAAAGTTAGACAATCCCCTTTTGATAGGAAAATGCACAAACGCTCTTAACACTTATGATCAGTAAGATTGACCAATAGGATTTATTTCTTCTTTTTTTTGCGATGGTTGGTTTTATCATCTACCGTTTGTACACTTTCAAGTTGCATACTATCAACACATCGAGTTAAAGATAGAACCGATTATTTGTTATTTTTACTACTACATGGGCATTCTAGCGAAGCCGAACGTGGGGGCCCGCATTTAGTGGGCCGGTGGTGGAATTCGAACCTCGGTCCTAGTCGAGTGCTGTTATTTATTATTATTATTATTATTATTCATTCATTCATTTTGGTTGGTGACGTGGTCACCTCTTCATTATTTCCCATATTTATACGACAT
This sequence comes from Cardicola forsteri, assembly GCA_025895645.1. Classification (NCBI taxonomy): domain Eukaryota; kingdom Metazoa; phylum Platyhelminthes; class Trematoda; order Strigeidida; family Aporocotylidae; genus Cardicola; species Cardicola forsteri. Next base: position 52,454 of record JAKXYG010000455.1, read on the forward strand.
GTAGAACGATCGATTTCGATGGCTTGACAAGCGTAGACAAACGTGGAAGAATAACAAAGTTTGTTGGCTGGTAGACGGCATCATTGTGACGTCGCCACTGTTCGCAAAGATTGACGAGGCCGCCTGATTTTTTGTCAGGGTTATCTCCCTTAGCCCAAGGGCTACATATAATATACGTATACATTTAGATACCTTTTAAGTATCCTGGGTGTATGTTCGCATCCACCCGTCGTAGCGGAAGCCCAGTTATACCGCTGTGCACTCGGACCCTGCTGTTATTAGTCTAGATGCCTTTCAGCACCTAGTCCAGGGTGCACCACGTGGAGGACGAACAGTCAGGAATATCACCATCATTGGAAATTGAGACTTTATAAGCATTACTCAAATCCTCAGGATCATTAGCATCCCATTATTATTATTATTATTATTATTATTATTATTATTATTATTATTATTATTATTATTATTATTATTATTATTATTATTACAAAACCCTCTTGCTTTAAAAAAGCATGGGGCAATAAGATAACAATTACAGCAAAAATTAATATCAAAGTCTTGTAATTCAAAGAGAACATGAGAAATCGAAGATTGAGCTTTCTTTCGGCTTTCACTTAACCCTGTCATTTGTGTAACTCTGTCATCGAGATACGCGCGATCACTTCTTTGCTGTTGTTTGCCGGAATGGCGTCCTCTTATTGTTTCCGTAGCAGTATGAATTTTTTACAGAGGCCAGGTTGCTAACCTTGCGCTTGAACCCTCCTCCTTTATCCAGGCTTGGGACTGGCTAGATTGAATCATTTCTGATCCAAACTAGGCGGAGTGCTGTAACATTTATTATTTTTTAAGTTCAAACTAGATGTAAATTAATTCTTATTATTATTGGTTTTTATCCAACATTTGATTAGTCACGTGAAATTATTTAAAAAAACATTCATTCAACTTGTGTGTCATATTCTGTCTCTTATTTGTATGTAGGCGATAAACGTAGTGCATACACACTTGAGATAAATGTAAAACAATGAACGCACCAATTACAAATCTTGGTGTCTCAAATTGAGTTAAACTCGCAATGTAGCCAAAGTGCAGAATTATTGAATTGCACTCAAGCATGTGTGTGGCCTTGACTTCAACCGTTTTATGACAGAATAAATTTGGAATGAAAGTAGAAATTTAGTAACATGCGAACTCAGTCCCCTTTTATTTATACCAAATTTTTACCGTCCAAATGAATTACTAGATTTGGTATCAGAATGTTTGCCATGGGCAATATATATATAGGTTTTGTCGGAGATTGTACATTCCGATGTTAATGATCTACGAGGATTTGACTAATTTTTATAAAGTCTCGAATTTCAATGATGGTGATATTCCTGACTGTTAGTCCTCCACGTGGTGCATCCTGGACTAGGTGCCCCTAGGCATTAGACTAATAACAGCAGGGTCCCAGTGCACAGCGGTATAACTGGGCTTCCGCTACGGCGGGTGGGTGCAAACATACACCCAGGATACTTAAAAGGTATCAAAAGGTATACGTATATCATATGTAGCCCTTGGGCTAAGGGAGATAACCCTGACAAAAAATCAGGCGGTCTCGTCAATCTTTGCGAACAGTGGCGACGTCACAAGGATGCCGTCTACCAGCCACCTTTGTCTACGCTTGTCAAGCCATCGAGATCGACTCGAACATAGTTTGGGCATGGATTCGATTTCCACCACTGACACTCAAGACGGCTTTGCCAAAAGGTGCACTTGACAACCATTGCGCTTCTCGTAAAGTTTGATTTTTAAACAATTTCTGTTTGCTATTCCATTTAAACATCAAAATGTGTACTTTGCCGTGATGTTCAATGAACTAGTTTACGTGCATTATTAGCATTCAACCAACGGCGTTAGATTTTTCCTTTTTAGTTCATGCATAATTAATCAATCAATAATGGTCATGCTTTTTTGTTAATTTTATGCAAAGATTGACATACAATCACCTGTTTTTGTTTGTGCAAAATCGTGTAAGGCGTGACATTTTTGTTAGATTACGGGAAAATATTTACATTAGAAAATTGATATAATGATCTAGAAATAAGAATCAATTTAGATTTTATACTCTTAATTTGACTTGGTATATTGTTTGGAAGTGATATATATATGCCGAGGTGGTGTAGCGGTACAGCGCTCGAATTTGGACTTCGGTGGGCAACGGGGTTTGATTCCCATCGCCGGCACTAAAATGCGGGCCCACGTTCGGCTTCGCTAAAATGTCCACTGCTGAAAGATGTTTCTTGTAAAACATTAAAGTAATAAACATAAAATATATATATATATATATATATATATATATATAGGTTACTGAGCGAATTCATGTTACATTTGGTGAACTGATTCGTGATTTGATTGGAGAATTAACGAAAGATATTGAAATTATACGGTATGTATCTTTTTACCATGTTTATACATTTAATTTGATCGCATAATGTATACTCTTATTGTCCAACCCTACCATCTACTTCGCATCACATTTATCCTATTTTCAGCACCTTATTTTGTTGGATAACGTTGAAAGATGTGAGACGCGAAGATTACGACTCATTGGCTCCCCCCAACTCCCTCATCGGCATGCTCCGGCAAATCAAAATCGGCTGTCTATCTCGAAATGAACTCTTTCATGAACTGTGTCGGTATGTGTCTGTGGGCCGTAAAATTGTCAGGAATATCAATCAATTTATATTTTATTTCGTTTGTTTCAGTTATAGTTTTTGCGATGCTAATGATCCACGAGGATTTGACCAATGCTTATGAAGTTTTAATTTCCAATAATGGTGATTTTCCTGACTGTTGTGTCCACGGGGACGCATCCTTGACTAGATGCACTAACGAAACAGGGAACGAACGCACAGGAGTATAACTGGGTATCTGCTTTGACTGGTGGATGCAAGCATACACCTGGAGTAATTTAAAAAATAGTTTAAGGTATATGTATCCCACAGGTAGCCGTTGGGCTCAGGGAGATAACCATGACCAAACATCAGACAGCCGTGTCAAGGATGCCGTCTACTAGCCAAGAAACTTTTCATTTTTTTACGTTTGTTACGCCATTGAAATCGATTGTTCAATATGCCGCGTAAATATGGAAATAATGAAGCGTTGACTACCGAAATGGTTTTTATTGCTTAAATATTTTACAGAAAACTTGACATTTGACAAAGGTCTGACGAGAGCTGTCATTTAGTAGCGATGATTGGCCCCAACCAGTTTCGACTTTAGCACTTTATCAATTCTGTCGGTCCGGTTCATCATATATTGTTGTTTTTATATATACTGACATATTTGCACATAGTGTCCCCTAAATAATACCATGCCTCTTTACGCATATCATATTGAACATGACTTTTGAATATACTTTGATTTTGAATTTTTTTTTTTTTTCTAGCCTATGTAATTTAACCTTACTTTACTTTTTTTTTTGGACTGATGTTATGCACTGCTAATTGTATTGTATTTTTATAATTGTACATATTTTTGTGTGTGCTGAAAGCTACTTCTACTGAAGTATCCAAGCCAATAACCATAAATAAATAAAATAAATAAATAAGATATCCACGCGTTGACATCAATTTCACAGTTTCGAGTTTTCATTACTCCCAGGTGATCTCGAATTTGGGTGGACATTGATTCGATTCCCATGACCCTCCATATGACTCCGCTAAATAGTCAACTTGAGACAGTAGCCATCATCAGAAGAATATGTCCTTTTGTTTCGTTTGTACAGGTATGCGGGCATTCATTGTCAATACATTACTGGATATTCCAAGGGAGCTGGATACCGTCCGGGTATGCCAATTCGTGAAAATATGCTTTTTCGCAACACCTGGCTTGCTGTCTACATCTGCGACGGTTGGCGGTTTGTCAATTGTGATTGGGGTGCCAGGCATTTGCTCGAAAGTGAGTCGTATTCGCTGTCTATTATCCGGTTTTGTATACTTCATCTTGTCCCCAATATTTGTAATACTTTTTGTTTGACTCTGTATAATAAATAGTGAAAATGTCGGGGTGGTCTAGCGGTACAGCGCTTGATTTGGACTTCGGTGGGCATGGGTTAGAATCCCATCACTGGCCCTACTATAATGCGGGCCCACGTTCGGCTTCGCTAAAATGTCTACTGTTGAAAGATGTTTCTCGTAAAACGTTCAGAGTAATAAATATTAAAAAATGTGTCTAATATATCTCAAGTGAGATATTAAAGTTTAATGTCATTTATTTAGTTGGTGACGAAGTCACACTTCTTCATTATTTCTGCATTTGCATAGAATACGGAACGGTCGACTTCGTAGAAAAATAACGCAGTTCCTTGGCTAGTAGATGGCATCCTTGTAACGGCGCCACTAGTTGCAAATACTAAGAAGACCGCTTGATTTTTTGTCAGGATTGTCTCACTTAATCCAACAGCTGCATATGTTATACATATACTTTAAGGTACCTTTTAAGTAACCTGAATGTATGCTTGCACCCACCCGCCGAAGCAGAAACCCAGTTATACTGCTGTGCACCCAGTTTCTGTTGTGTTTGGTTTAGGTGCTTAAGTGCACCTTGTAAAATAAATGAAACAATCTTTTTTTCATATTTGTATGTAAAAAAAATTGGGTGCGCAATCAACTTAGGGGAAAATGTTTTTAGAATGTAATCTTTGCAAATAGTAGCACCATTATATGGATCGAATTATCCGTCAACATAGTTTGATATTTTCCTACGCTTGTTACACTTCGAAAACCATTGAAGTCGATCGTTTAGTATGCTGTACACATTTAGAAATAATGAAGAGGTAACCACATTACCAATTACACTATTAAAAAACGAAGATATTTTACGAATTTCCGTGGTACTCACATGCAATTAATGATTCCTTATCTACTTTAACCCACTCAATTGTCAAATCCGTTTTGTTTAACTGCAATCTGTTCCAAGCTCTTCGTTTAGCAAATTTATTTTTAATGTACACATACACACACACATGTTTACTGTAAGTAGAAAAGGAATATTCAGTTATATCTTTTCAGTTCTCGAAGAACTTGTTCCAACTATCCAGTGCGAAAAAATTTGCGCACATTCCATGTTCACACACACACATTGGTTGAGTTTTTGGCATTGATGATTGAGCTTCCTTCCACCTTTTACACAACCCCTATCATCTGGGATGTGTTATCGCTTCTTTGTCGTTGTTTGCCGGAATGGCGTCCTCTTATTGTTCTTGTAGTATGATAATTTTTTTACAGTCATCAGGTTGCTAACATTGCTCTCTCTCTCTCTTTTATCGATGCTTACAACTGGCTAGCTTGTTTCATTTCTCTCTCCCTTTAGGTGGAGTTAAAAAATAGTATACGTATAATCAATTATTTTTATAATTACCGTTTGAACGGGGGGATAAACACTAAGCGTAATTTGAAATGTTCACCTTTTATAAAATGTAAATAATCATCCAATAAATAAAATTATACCTCCTGATAAAAATATGTTTAAAATAATTGTATTGATTCCATTCATATATAACGAATCAAATGAAAAATATTCATCGATTTATAAATATATAGATACAAAAGGGTGGAGTTAATTTGTCAATGTATATATATATATATATATATATATATATATATATATATATATATATATATATTCTTAATATTCTTTTTTTTCAATAAATAAAAAATAATTACTTCCTCAATTTAAGGTTAATTTTTTTTGCATCTTTGATGAACTTTTGGTACTATCAAATGTGTAATTAGGTGTAATACGACGCGTTATCTGGAAGTTGAAGATCATTGTTAGATCAGTTTCTGACTTTTCTACTTGGTCACATAATTTGATGTTTTATTTTGATTTTTTTTGTTGCAATTGCATTTTTTTATTTATGCTAGAAATGGACAAGTGAGACCAGTTTGCCGTTTATAAGTGTGGACAAATACTTTATGATAGTAATTGGTAGGGGTTAATTTTTGGTGTTCAGGCGCTATTAATTATCCATTTCCGATAATAATTATGGTTATATTTTTGCTTTTACATACTTCACGGGATGCCAATGATTCTGAGGATTTGAGTAATTCTTATAGAGTCTCAATGATGGACTGGACTAGGTGCCCATTGACATCTGGACTAATAACATTTCATTCATTCATTTTCATTTTGGTTGGTGACGTGGCGTCACCTCTTCATTATTCCCCATATTTATACGAAATGTAGAACGATCGATTTCGATGGCTTGACAAGCGTAACACAAACGTAGAAGAATAACAAAGTTTCTTGGCTGGTAGACGGCATCCTTGTGACGTCGCCACTGTTCGCAAAGATTGACGAGGCCGCCTGATTTTTTGTCAGGGTTATCTCCCTTAGCCCAAGGGCTACATATGATATACGTATACCTTTAGATACCTTTTAAGTATCCTGGGTGTATGTTCACACCCACCCGCCGTAGCAGAATCCCAGTTATACCGCTGTGCACTCGGACCCTGCTGTTATTAGTCTAGAATGCACCACGTGGAGGACTAACAGTCAGGAATATCACCATATTGGAAATTGAGACTTTATAAGCATTACTCAAATCCTCAGGGTTATTAGCATTCCAGTTAAATCCTCAGGGTCATTAGCATCCCTGGGCTAATAACATCAGGGACCGAATACATAGCGGTAGATGTGGGCTTCCCCTTTGGCGGGTGGGTGCATGCATACACCCAGGATACTTGAACTATTTTAAAGTATATGTATGCCATGTGTAGCCGTTGCGCTAAGGAAGACAATCGTGTAAGCAGTAGCGCCGTCACAAGGATGCCATTGACCAGCCAAGAACCTTGGCTATTCTTCTACACGTTTGTTGCATTTATCAACTCATTGAAATTGATCGTTTAATATGCCAACCAAATGAATGCATAGCTTATTGATTTAAATCGTGCAGACGTCACCAATTCGTCGTCCCAATGTCCCAACCGACTGCGTTGTGACGAATTCTACTTTCTCACCGATCCCGAGCAGCACGTGTTCGAAAGCTTTCCCGACGCCAAAGAATGGCAGCTGTTGCGCAAGCCTTTGTCTATCGATCGATTTCGTCATTTGCCTTTGCTCAAGTCGCCTTTTTTTAACGCCAATTTGGCATTGAAGAAGAATTATGCCGACTGCTTGATTACAAAATATGGACAAGTAAGAATTTGTTCTACAATGTCATTGTTATTGGGTGATGCTAATGATTATGGTGATTGGATTAATGCATGTTTCATTCATTCATTTTGGTTGGTGACGTGGTCACCTCTTCATTATTTCCCATATTTATACGACATGTAGAACGATCGATTTCGATGGCTTGACAAGCGTGGAAGAATAACAAAGTTTGTTGGCTGGTAGACGGCATCCTTGTGACGTCGCCACTGTTCGCAAAAATTGACGAGGCCGCCTGATTTTTTGTCATGGTTATCTCCCTTAGCCCAAGGGCTACATATGGTATACGTATACATTTAGATACCTTTTAAGTATCCTGGGTGTATGTTCGCACCCACCCGCCGTAGCGGAAGCCCAGTTATACCGCTGTGCACTCGGACTCTGCTGTTATTAGTCTAGATGCCTAGGGGCACTAGTCCAGGATGCACCACGTGGAGGACGAACAGTCAGGAATATCACCATCATTGAAAATTGAGGCTTTAATATACATTACTCAAAGCCTAGGGGCACCTAGTCCAGGATGCACCACGTGGAGGACGAACAGTCAGGAATATCACCATCATTGAAAATTGAGGCTTTAATATACATTACTCAAATCCTCAGGATCATTAGCATCCATGCATGTAAAGTCTCAATTGTCAATGATGGTGATATTCCTGTGTGTTGCCTCCACGTGACGCATCCTCAACTAGATACACCTGAGCATATAGACCATTGCAGCAGAGACTGAATGAACAACGGTGTAACTGAGATTCCGCTTTGGTGGGTGGGTATATACAAGCATACACCCAGGGCAATTAAAATGCATATTAAGGTATACGCATGCCATATGTAGCCAATGGGTTAGGAGTTATAACCGTAACAAAAAATCAAACGTCCTTGCCCATTATTGCGAACAGTGGCGACGTCACAAGGACAAGAAACGTTATTTTTCTACATTTGTTACGGTTATCAAACTATCAGAGTTGTCAGGATGATTAGCATTCCAACTGTAACCTGTGGTTTTTCATTATTTGAATTTATATATATATATATATATATATATATATTAAAATGTCAATGATCCTGAGGATTTGAGTAATGCTTATAAAGTCTCAATCCTAGATTAGGTACCAACAGGCATCTAGACTAATGACAGTAGGGACCGACTACACAGCGGTATAATCGGGCTTTCACTGGATTCCCGTTCAGTGGATTGATGTTAGCATATACCCAAAATGCTTAAAAGTTATTTCAAAGTAACTATTTACCATTTGTATAGCCGATTAGTTTTATAAATCCGTCAACCGGCGTTAATCCTAGAGAAAATCGCTTCGTCAATTCCTGTGAACACTGGTGTCGTATCAGGAAAGCGGTTTTCCAACCAAGGAACCTCATTTATCAGTTCGCATCCGACAATCTTTCCCTATAGGAATTCGAGAAGCTATTCAAACTTGGAATTGATGAAGAAGTGGCTTTGAGCACCAACTTTATATTATGTGATGTTTGGTGAAATATAAAATATTCCCAACTACATTATTTCGATAATTTGTATAAACAGGTCAGTATTAAACTGAAAATGTCCCAATTTGTGGGTATTTCGTGCAGTTTGGAAAATTCGGCCGATCAAACGGTAATACTTGGTCTGTGTTTAGTCGAAATACCTTTGGAACATCCAGATGTTGTCCGCATTCATGCCGCGCCATCCCAACCTGGAAAATATTATTTGAACATTTACGTGTCACCGGATTGGCGACGGGAAGATATTCGCGAGCTGGCGTGCATTTTCCAGGTCTGTTTGTCTCATTGGGTTTCACAGTTGCTGACTTAGATTTTAATTTTTGTTGATTTAGTCATTCTTGCTATTTTCTATTGCTATTTCTATTATAACTGCACCTAGAAAAGAACTGTTTTGAAGCAATTTAGCTAGTTCCAGGTCTGGATGATGGGGGAGGGTTTGAGCGCATGATTAGTAACTTAGGCTCTGAAACAATAAGAGGACGTTATTTTGGAAAACAATGGCAAAGAATTGATACCGTGACCCAGATGACAGAGTTGAGTGAAAGCCGAAAGGAACGTCATTTTTCGGTTTGCAGAAACCTCGACTAGACGAAGGAAATTACTTGGTTACCCGAAAGGATAGTAAGAACGGTTTTGGAATGGACAATTGATGACGGTAAAAGAAAACGGGACCAAGAACCATTTGGGAAGATCTAACTGAAATGAATGTCTTATGGGATCATACGAAGATTTTGGCAAAATGTTTGAATACATGGAATTATTTTGTTGCCTTATGTTCTTTTTAAATCATGGCACTTTGTTATTGCTATTTTCTTGTTGTACTGTGATTTTTTTAAAGCATTATTGTTTATTTGTTTACTACTTTGAATGTTTGCACAGGAAAGGCATGTCTTTCAGCAGTGGCTACATTTTAGCGAAGCCCGCATTTTAGTTGGCCGTTGGTGGGATTCGAACCCTTATGTCCAAGTTGAGCGCTGTGCCGACGGGCCACCCCAGCACTATATTACTAATCCGTGTGTAGTTTGGAGGAGGGTGCTTTTATTGTTAATCATTGAACAATTTGAGGCAAGATGTCTCAGATATATATTTGGCACAACATTCGTTTTGCATCATCCGTATCAAAAGACTGGACAACATAGATCAGTAACCGCCAAATTTGAAATGACCTCCAATTCCATAAACTTCATTCTTTGGTATCGCGACAACGTAGATTGCGCTGGTTTGGTCACATTCTTCGTAAAACATCCTAATGCAATCTCACGTCCAGTAACTTTGGCTTGTCCAAATGCCGATTGGAAGAAAAGGAAAGGTGGTCACAAAACGTACTTGGATGGACGCTGTTCGGGACGATCTTCACCACATTTTGGCCGGGACTTTATCTTGGAAGCAGTGGCAAAGTCGGTTGGACTGACATATCGGTGCTCGCCTCCGAACACCGTGACCAACGGAGGGGAATTATTTATGATGCTTTGAGAACTTGGAACTAATAAAGAGGTTACCTTGACACCAACTTGGTTGTATTGAACAATGTATAGGTTTATTGAAGATGGACAATGAATTGTGAAATTGGTTTTTGTAATGAGTTGTCCATTGCCACCCAGGCAGGTCATCAAAAAGGCTTGGCTTTTTTGTTCCTATTCTTCTTTTTTTTGTCGACCTCATTGCATTGAATCAATTAATTATTTGTTTGTTTGTTTCAAATAAAGTGATACAACATATAATAATAATGGTTTTGTCGGATTATTTAAGTGTTTATGGGGGATTTTGCCATGACAACACATGAATTGGCATTTCCCCTATTTGACTTGGTTAATTTGTATGAACAATGATCATATTAAAATTTGCTCGTTGATTTGTAAAATGATGTTATTCAATTTTTTTAGTCACATTTTTGACTCTAATTTTTATTCAGTGCCTTGTGGTAATAACATTATTACTATATTTGTAGAGTTATTTTCAACAATTGATTCTGATAGCCTTATAAGCATAAGAAATGTAGGATAATAGGAACGGCTTTTGGCTGTGACAGCACTCTGTTCCTTCAAAATTGACAAAGTTGGTTGATTTTTTAGCAGGGCATACCTTAAGATACTTATTAAGTAGCTCAGTGGTTTAAGGCGCTGGCCTGACACCAGATAGGGCGTGGGTTCAAGTTCATAGGGTTGCTAATGATCCTGAGGATTTGAGTAATGCTTATAAAGTCTCCAATTTCCAATGATGGTGATATTCCTGACTGTTCGTCCTCCACGTGGTGCATCCTGGACTAGGTGACCCTAGGCATCTAGACTAATAACAGCAGGGTCCGAGTGCACAGCGGTATAACTGGATTTCCGCTACGGCGGGTGGGTGCGAATATACACCCAGGATACTTAAAAGGTATCTAAATGTATACGTATATCATATGTAGCCCTTGGGAGATAACCTTGATAAAAAATCAGGCGGCCTCAGTCTTTGCGAACAGTGGCGACGTCACAAGGATGCCGTCTACCAGCCAAGAAACTCTGTTATTCTTCCACGTTTGTCTACGCTTGTCAAGCCATCGAAATCGATTGTTCTACATGTATAAATATGGGAAATAATGAAGAGGTGATCACGTCACCAACCAAAATGAATGAATGAATATAATGTATGTGAGTATAAACCGCTTCTCTGACCATTTTCGTTCGGAATAAACAGAAGAATATAATGCAAGTTCGTTATGTGGTTGATCACTACGTCACCTGCCCATCATTTCTTTATTTGTTCAACATTAATTAATGGCTTGATAAGCGTAACAAACGCAGAAGAAAAGTGAAGGTTTTTGATTGATAGACGGCATCCTTGTGACAAAGATTGACGAGGCCACCTGATTATTTGTCAGGGTTATTTCTCTTAGCCAAACAGCTACATATAGTATACATATAACTTAAGATACCCTTGGTGTATACTTGCACTCACCCACTGTAGGGGCTGTGCACTCTGTCCCTGCTGTTATTAGTCTAATTTAGGATGTCACCATCAATGGAAATTGAAACTATAGGCATTACTCAAATCCTTAGGATCATCAGCATCTCTTATTGTTCCAATATTCCAAGTGTTGTTGTTATATGATGCAAATAAAATAAATGTTGTGAATATTGTATTCTACGCTGTTTCAACCATTTTGTTGTTACCTGCTTTTCGCATTTTCCAACAGATCCAATGCTCCGAATACAATTATGCACGTTTGGTTGTAACAGGTCGTTTGCCCGAAGTGGGCTTCCTAGGTCAAACGCCGGCAGCCCAAAAATACGGCATCATTATGCTAACCGACGGCGATGCGTCTGGCGGTCGTCCCTACATTGTACATCATACTGCGCGCTCACTCAAATTGCCGTTTGCCATTGCACCTGGACTGAAGGTAATTTGCTTATTGATGAATACTATTCAATGAATTATGTTGTACGTCACAAGATTTTACGGTTGTTTAAGTCGGAAGCGGTTCTAAACACATTTTGTATGTTCGACTTCGTGGCGTAATTGGCTTTATGCGACAACAATAACAACCAACGACCTAGCCAAGATATCCCATTGGGATGTCCGGTTTAAGAAATCCATGCTCAAACTCCTGAATTGGGAAATATCGATTACAAAGGTACTACAAAGCGATGTAGAGATGCTAATGATCCTGAGGAGTTGGGGATGATAATGATCCTGAGGATTTGAGTAATGCTTATAAAGTCTCAATTTCCAATGATGGTGATATTCCTGACTGTTAGTCCTCCACGTGGTGCATCCTGGACTAGGTGCTCCTAGGCATCTAGACTAATAACAGCAGGGTCCGACTGCACAGCGGTATAACTGGGCTTCCGCTACGGCGGGTGGGTGCGAACATACACCCAGGATACTTAAAAGGTATCTAAATGTATACGTATATCATATGTAGCCCTTGGGCTAAGGGAGATAACTCTGACAAAAAATCAGGCGGTCTCGTCAATCTTTGCGAACAGTGGCGACGTCACTAGGATGCCGTCTATCAGCCAAGAAACTTTGTTATTCTTCCACGTTTGTCTACGCTTGTCAAGCCATCGAAATCGATCGTTCTACATGTCGTATAAATATGGGAAATAATGAAGAGGTGATCACGTTACCAACCAAAATGAATGAATGACAAAGCGATGTACTTATTGGCATGCAACAATCACATTGAATTTTTGTCCAATAAAGCACAACAAGAAACGTTTGTAGCAGAGTGACCTGTCCATTAGTTACAAGTGGGCATAACATACCGAATTCGTATGCGAAGAGGTTGTCGGATGCGAATTGAACTTCGGCGAGGGGGGAGGGTAAATGAACATTCTTGACTTCCTTGCGACGACGCCAGTGTTTATAGGATAAGGACCTGAGGCCTAATTTTCTGTCAGGGTGAATTCCTTAGCCTTGCCGGCTACATATGGTAAACGAATACCTTGAGATACTTTTTTTGTATCTAGGGTGTATGCTAACACCCTTCACTGAGCAGGAGTCCAGTGAGAACAGATATACCGCTGTGGACTCGGTTCCTGCTGTTATTGGTCTAGAATGCCTACAGGCCTATATGCACTTAGTCCAGGATGCACCACGTGGAGGAATAACAGTCAGGAGTATCACCATCATTGGAGTTTGAGACTTTATAAGCATTACTCAAATCCTCAGGATCATTTAGCATTCCGACGCCAGTGTTTATAGGAATTGACGAGGCAATCTTCTTCAGGGATATTGGAGGTTGACGCCTGGAAATACTTATTAGGTATCTTAGACATATACTAGCACCTATTCACTGATTGAAAGTCTAGTAAAATTTCATTTATGCTGCTGTATACTGTAATTAGTTAAGATAATTATATGGACAACTGGTACAAAACCCTATCGTTCTAGAAAATATGACTGTTTACACACAATAAGCATTTGGCGCTGAAGATTCTGCATGTCGAAGATTGGACCTTTTATTCGAATTTTGCTGTCGTAACTGGAAATCGTGCTTGCACCTTTCTCTCCGTGGTAAATCTCCCATTGGCACAGACCCTCCTCCTTTCATTTCATTCATTGTGATTGGTGACGCAGTTACCTTATATCTGTATGTCACATTAAACGGAAGCCCAGTTATAGCGCTGTGCACTCGGTCCCTTCTGTTATTGGTCCAGATGTCTGTTGGCATTTAGTCCAGGATACACCACATGGAGGAGGAATAGTCAGGATTATTACCATCATTGCGAATTGAGACTTTATAAGCATTATTCAAATCCTTAGGATCATGAGCATCCCCATTTGTCAGATCCAACTGAAAACCAACCAGACTGTAGTGTAACTACCATAATTTGAATTTTACATTTTCCACATCGTCAAAGAAAATTTACCATTGGGTCCCAACTTTTAAAAAATTGTTGTTAAAACGCTCACACACATGTGTTTTTTTTTCTACGAGTGCATTAAGATATTTATTTTTCTTGAAAATGTTTTCTTTTTGCTATACATATATTATTTCTCTTTTTTTTATTGGTATCGGCATTTTTCTTTCAAGTTTCCTTCCTACTAAAAAAGAAAATTCTTTAAAATTGTTGATCTTGAGGTAATGTTTCCAGTTTTCAATCATCATGAACACACACACACACACATATATATATATATACATGAATAATTGATTTTGTATGTTACTTTTTCCACCGACCCCACCCACACTTATAAATACAAAGCAATTTTAATCATTACTGCATCGTTTACGATTACTTTTAACAAGTCCCATTCTAGTCCCTGTACATGTATGGTATGATAATGATTTGGAGAAATTGATCAATGCTTTTGGAGTTTTCATTTACAATGACGCCATACTCAATTGGTGCATTTGGGATGTTAATGAACTTCAGAATTTGAGTAAAGTTTCAATTTCCAATGATGGTACTATTTCTGACTGCTCTTCCTCCATGTGGTGCATTCTGGATTAGGTGCTCTCTAGTACCTGGATTAACACAACAGTGGTATAACTGGGCTTCCTCTTTGATGGATGGGTGCTCTCAGGGTATTTAAAAGGTATTTGAAGGTATAAGGGAGATAACCCTAACAAAAATTAAGTGACTTTGTTAATCTTTGCTAACAGTGGCGCCGTCACAAAGAAACCGTCTATCAACCCTGAAACCTCAGTATTACACTACGTTTGTTAAGCTTATCAAGCTATTGGATTCATTCGTTTAATATACCCTATAAATAGGGCATTAATGAAAAGGTAACCACGTCATTAACCAAAATGAATGAACGCTTGCACCCACCAAGAAAAGTGAAAGCCCATTTTTGACCTCTGACTAAAAGAACATTTTTAGAAAGCATGCTATATTTTTTCTTTAACTTCCCTCCCCCCCGGTCCACATCAGCTTTGCCATCAGCTCAAGTCGTTCGATCGTCCAGGACAACAGATGGCCGATTGCGACAGTTACGCGTTGATGCAGATGCGCCCGAAACATTCCCCCAACTCGGTTCAAAGCAAGCCCTTTGGTTCACTGGCCAATGCCCACTACTACATTCGATTTCCCACCCAAGCCTTTTACTATCTTACCGTCTACGCCTCGGATGCTTTAGATGCTTTGACCGATCATCTAGAATGCGTCTATCGTATCCTCATTGACGCACGCAAAGCACATTCGACGTCAATCGTTCCTGCCTTTCCCCGACAAACATTTTGGTGGGTTCATTGCCATCTTGTCGAACCGACAGTACAACATTTGGAAGTGGACAAACGCGTTGCATTTCGACTCGACTGCGACGTTCGTTTCGATTCGGTCGCTGTCGTTATCCACGACGCCGACTGGCATTTTTTGAAGCCGTCGGGAAGGAATTCGCGATTCCGCATGCTGTCCAACTCGATCCAGATGCGTCGGTGGTCAGGTCATGTCGATGTGGGCAAGTGTTTGGGTCGGCTGTCGGTGTTTTGTCACGTCTCCAAGGCCGTTCGTTTGATGAGGAAGAAGGACGATGATGAACGGCGCGATCAAGATGATGATGATGATGATGACTCTAATCATTATATCAAATTGCTGGATTATGTTCTTGTACAAAAATCTAAATAGAATTGCATTTCATACGTACGTCACTTTGTATATGTGTCCCTTTTGACTTAATTTGTTTGCTAATAATAAGTGGAGATTGATTGTTGATTCTTTAATTTATATATACACACACATAACTTTAGATATAATGACAATTATTTTACTTTTTTTTATTTGATCAAATGCAGATTTCATTGTATGTTTTATTTTTTGGGGGTACAAATAATGTTCCATGTAACTTTTGTCCATAATCCAGATACACGTGTGTGTGTGTGTGTGTGTGTGTGTTTCAATGTCATCTCATAATTTTCCTTCTATTTTTTTCTCCTAATTTTTTCCAAACATGACTTTGCCGGGTTGTCAGCTCAAGACTTGGTTTAGATGTGCATATCTTTGGGATTTCTTTTTTTTTCAAAATTAATGATAGAATTAATTCATGTTGAATTGTTTTTGATATTTTTATTGTTTATTTATTCATTTGTGTAATTAATTTGTTTTGTGCATTTATTTGTTCATAATAGAAATATAATTTGGGGAGATATTGTTTTTATTGAAATGATACTTATCTATTTACAAAATTCTAGTATTTCTTTGATTATACGTATATACTTTTATCCAATATACATATATATATATACTTTTTAAATTTACTTGCTCATTAAAGGGTTATTAATTTTGTTTATAATTTCAATTTTATTATCATTGTTTTTACTTTACCTATTTTTATGTATGTATTTGTGTAAAACAACAAAAATATTATTTTATTTTTTTATATAAATTTTATTGTTTAGTATATATTTACATAATAAATGCGATATTACAAAAATGGTCTGTTTTCAAGTCAATTAGTTTTGTGTGTATGTGTAATATCTTTTGGCTTGTGCATGACTTGTAGTCAGTGGGGTGGGGGTGTTGATGTTGAATTCGTATGATGATTGTGTGTTTTGATGCAGCAGTCGAATCCAAGCGTGTGTTGTCCGAAAAAGAGGAAAATCGAAATGTAAGAATAGTGGTCAATGGTTTGCAAGAACGTTAGCCTGATGTTGAACAAGATTGGTGGAAATCTTTTTGCAAGGATTAAATGAACAATAATTTATCTGACTGTATTCATGGTTTTGATTAGATTCGAAAGAATTTTTAAGTTGTTTTTTGTTAAGTTGAATTGAGATTTGACTAATCAAGCGTTTATATTTTACGTTCAGATAATAAGCACATTGGTGACAATAGTGACCGAGTGCACAGCGGTATAACTGGGTTTCCACTTCGGTGGGTACGTGCAATTATACACCCCGGTTAGTTAAAGGATATCTTTAGTGTATATGTAGCCCCGTTAGGCTAAGGGAGGTAATATTGACACAAAATCAGACGAACTGTGGCGTTATTACAAGGGCACTGTTTATTATTTTATTTATGTTTGCTACTTTGAATGTTTTACGGGAAAGCCATCTTTCAGCAGTGGATATTTTAGCCAAGCCGAACATGGGCCCGCTTTTTAGTGCCGGTGGTGGGATTCGAACCCATGTCCAAATCGAGCGCTGTACCGCTAGATCACTCCGGTCAAGAACCTTCGTTATTATCCTACGTGTGTCACGCTTGCAAAGCTATTTGATTCGATTGTTCAATAGTCTGGATAAATATGAAGAGTTGACCACTTCATCAAGCCAAATGAATGACAACTTAATCGTGCTGTGGATTTTTTTAAATTAAACAATTAAGTGTTTTTACTGAGTGAATTGCTAGTTTGTGACCTTGGGGATTTAGGAATCATGTGACTTGGAACTCTACTATCATGAGAATATTTCCGTTGTCTCATTATTTTGTCAATAACTAGTGGTCTGGTGGTGGTACAACGTTCAACTCGAACCTAGGTGTTCAATTGCTAGCACTGACCCACCAAATGCGGTCCCGTGTTTGACTTGGCTTTATTATGTCTACTGTTGAAAGTAATTTCAAGTAGCCACAATGAAAATGCGTTTTTGTTGTGTAGATGACAAAATTTTTCACTTTTTATCCAGCCACATGCAATTTAATATCAACCAAGATTTTGCCCAAAAATACAACCACTACCGTCGAAAGGAGGAATACGAAAGACTCAAGTCGAAACATGGCGATGCAAAAGTCGACCACAAGTCGTTGACCGAAGAATCGACAGTCGAAAACGACCAATCGGCGTCGATCTCCTCGTCGTCCGACAGTGATTCCGACGATAGTTGGGTCGACAGGGAACAGGAAGACTTTCTCCATTTGTATCAGGCTTTGTGTACCAACGATCCGACTATTGACGATCCCAACAAACAGTGGTTTCGCGATCCCAATCAAGATGATGATGATGGTAGCGTCCGCCAGCGTTCGACCGAATCGAAGCCAGTCAAATTGAAGGATTATCAACGACAATTTTTGCTTCAACACAATGGCCTTGAAGATGCTTCGATGGTTGATGACGCCGAGCGGATTCGCAATTTGGAAAGTGACGACGTGTTGAGTCAAATGAAGTTGTCTTGCGAATCGCAGCAGAAAGACGAATTTCTGAGGCAAGTCGGAATGTGATTTTGTTTGTGTTGTACATGATAGTGGGTTGGGGTTCTCATTTCGTTCTTTTGGTTATATATCATTCGACAGATGGTTCTAACAAAGCGTTTGACTGAGAAACCCAGTGTACGCGGTTGAAACCTGGACTCTTACAGAGTCCATTTTGCATCCTCCGTATCAAGGGATTGGACCTCACGGCAACGAAGATTGCGCTGATTTGGACGCATTCTTCTTAAAACATCCTAATGCAATCCGATGTATCGTAACTTTGGCTTGTCCAAATGCCGATTGGAAGAAAAGGAAAGGTGGTCACAAAACGTACTTGGATAGATGCTATTCTTTATACTATTTGGGCCGGGACTTTATTTTGGAAACAATGGCAAAGTTGTTGAACTGAAATATTTGTGCACGCTACCAGAAACCGTGAACAGTTGAAAGGGATTATACGGGTTGCTACGAGAACTTGGAAACTTTTATTATATTACAACCTCAGTGTAATTATTTTTAAATATGATCTACAATGAATAACCAAACAGCTGACAGGTGAAATACAAAACAGATCTGCTATGACAGAGTTATAAATAAACAAGAAAAAGTTTTTGGTGTGTACGTGAAATCGATTTATAATGTCACTTTGAAACATCCTCATTATCATCTAAGATAGAGATTTTCCACCAACTATTTTTGTTTTTACGAAATCCAAATACATTACAGTTTTCATTATGCCAAAGTGCAAGATACAATCACACACACACACAGCACTCTTGTTACCCCATGAAGAGGATTAGAACGCAGATTAGCCATAGCTATGATAAAGGGCGCTTACGATGAAGCCTGCGATGCTAATGATCTGAGGATTTGAGTAATGCTTATAAAGTCAATTTCCAGTGATTGTGATGACCTGACTGTTAGTCCACCACGTGGTGCATCCTGGACTAGGTGCCCTAGACATCTAGACTAATAACAACAGGGTCGAGTGCACGGTATAACTGGGCTTCCGCTACGGCGGGTGGGTGCGAACATACACCCAGGATACTTAAAGGTATCTAAAGGTATCGTATACCATATGTAGCCCTTGGGCTAAGAGAATAACCTTGACAAAAAATCAGGCAGATATCGTCAATCTTTGCGAACAGTGGTGACGTCCACAAGGATGCCGTCTACCAGCCAAGCTTTGTTGTTCTCACGTTTATCTACGCTTGTCAAGCCATCGAGATCGATCGTTCTACATATAGCGCCGATATGGGAAATAATGAAGGGTGACCACGTCATCCAACCAAAATGAATGAAATGATGAAGCGGAAGAAAAGTCAATTTCTGCTTTACAGAATCCTTATTGTTTGTAATTTGAAGTACAATTAAGTAGATCCGTTCTACCATTGCTCCATGTTTTCAAATGAAAGCAGCATATGCGATGATAGGAATAGTTGTAAGCTGAAAGGAAAGTCAATTTTTGGGCAACACTGATAACGCGGGTGGTCAGCGTGCCAGACGCTCGAATTCGGACCTTAGTGGACATGGGTTCGAATCCATTGCAGCACTAAAATGCGGGCCAACGTTTGGCTTTGCTAATTGTCCATGCTGAAAGATGTTTCTCGTGCAAACATTTAAAGTAGCAAACATTAAAAAACTAACCATGGGAAGAAGTAGCAAAAAAGGAACCAATTTTACACACGATGATGCAATACAAATTGCATAGTACTGGCTATAATGATTTTCCCCCCTTATATGCATTTCAAGTCAAACAATCCTTTCTATAGAAGAATGCATCAACGTGACTCACACGTTTAAGTACAATTACGTGGAATAATTTTATCGCTCCATGTTTTTCAAATAACGACGCTTACTAGCAGTATATCGAAATTGTTATCTTGTCACGTGGATGTTTCTTTTGGTTCATAATCCTCACATTCAATTATGCCATGTGATGCTAATGATCTAGTTTGGTAATGCAGAGACCGAATGCACATTGTTGCATAGCACAACTTTCGCTTTGGCAGGTGGGTGATAACAGACACACACAGGGTACTTAAAATGTCTTAGGGTATACGTATACCATGTGCAGCCGTTGGCTAAGTGAAAGAACCTGACAAAAAATCAGGGCGGCCTCGTCAATCTCTGCGAACAGTGACAACGTCACAAGGATGCCGTTTACCAATCAAGAAACTTCGTTATTCTTCTACTTTTGTTGCACTTATCAAGTCATCGAAATCGATCGTTTTATATCCCTATAAATATGGGAAATAATTGAAGGGGCGATTACTTCACTAGCAAAAGTGAAATGGATTCAATTTTGACAGTATATATTTAGTGGTAGTCGTGTTGCTTAGAAACATTACCAGTCATTGTTTGTCTGTTGTTTTCCAGAGAAGCCAACAAGGCGTTGGATCAAGTTGAACCTAATTTGGAAGATCAATCTTGAATTTTACATCGACGTATTGCTGACGATGATGATGATGATGATAATCGGTTGTCGAAAAAGAAATCGATAGTAAGCCATTTCAATAAAAAACAAGTGTTATTTGCAGTATTATTATTATTATCTATTTGTGGCTTGATACTTTATTAAATGTAACTTTGAGCGCAGAAAAGTGGATATATATATATATATATATAATGTATAATTAGTATATAAACGTTGTACACTTTGTACATGTTTATTATTATTATTAATGGTAATATAAGGTTTATTATCTTATTAAATTACATTCAGCATATAATTGCATAATTTATGCCATCAACAATAACGAAGCAGGGTAAAAGTACAACAAAACAATTTGGCAAATTGCATTATTATCCATGTTTTTGCTTAACTTTAGGATTTTTAAGCTAATACAAAACAACTGGTGTATATTATCAATTTACGGTATTTAATAATAATAATAATAATAACATGGTTCCATCAAAATAATTATAAGTATGTAATTACATACACACACACATATATATATATATATATATATATATATATATATATATATATATATATATATATATATATATATATATATATATATATATATATGTAAATAAAAACAATAATAAACAAAAATGTAGTCATGGTAATGTAGTGTAGCGCACCCATTCAAGGGCAAAACTGTTTTACAATAAATGGTCCGATTAAAAATATTCTACGAAATTAGTTTCCGTTTGTACTTGGTAATTGTCCATATACTAATGTATAACGATTGCTTTCACTCAACTCGAACCTATGTGGGCATTGGGGTTCGATCCCCACCATGACCTGAACGTTTGCCAACTCCTGCCATATCACGTCATCTACTGCAAATGAATTTCAATAATTGATTTTCTATTATATTGAACATTCTTTAATCTTTGTATTTTAGGACATAACAACTCTATTAGCTGGGTTTACATGCAAGTATTGTTTGTTGATGTATGCGTTTGTAGGGCAAGTTGTTTTGAATTCATTCTACTAGAAGTTGATATTGATAACTGAAGAAAATGTACGAAACAGGTCAACTTACAGTTTCTATCTTCTAAAATTGTGTAATTTCGAATAGTCAATAGAAAGAAAAAACTTTAAATAGTAGAAAAATTATGGTATTTGCTTTACAACATGACAATAACCTAATCTAATAGTTTAAGATAAAACTACATTTTTTTTTCAATATATATATATATATATATATATATATATATATATATATATATATATATATATATATATATATATATATATATATATATATATATATATAATTTATTATTGTTACAAAACCCTTTTGCTTTAAGAATAAGCGTAGAACGTAAGACAACAATTACAGCAAAACAACAACAATAACAAGTTTCATTGGCATTAAATATTCTGCAAATCGAAAATTGCGCTTTCTTTGGCTTTCACTCAACCTTGTCATCTGGTAACTTTGCCATTTCAGAAACGTTGTTGTTTGCCGGAATGACGTCATCTTTCATTGTTTCATAGCAGTATAAATTTTTACGGAAGTGAGTTGCCAACCTTGCGCTCAAACCTCCTCCTTTATCCAGGCTTGGGACTGGCTAGATTGAATATTTCTAATCAAACTGGGCGGAGTTATATATATATATATATATATATATAATTTATTTATTTTATTTAACTAAACATTTGATGTATAATTTAATTAACAATTAAGCCACGTTTTGTCGGGCTTGTGTAGCGTTAGTGCACATGAATTCGAACTTGGGTGGGCATGGATTTGATTCCTACCAGCGACCCACTAAATGCGGGCCCCCGTTACGTTTTACTAAAATGTCCACTAGCTGAAAGATGCACGTTTCCACGTGCAGCATTCCAAGTTGCAAAATAAAATAACAAAATGATTGACAACATAATTTGTATTAAAAATCGAAATATTTTTGTAGAACACCGGAAGTTTTGCAATTTACCGATTCGGACAATGTTGAAGCCGAGAAGCTTTTTTGCGCGACTATTTGAGTCAACGAACGCTGGCGTCATCCCACGAAGCAGGCAGGCATTCCGTCCTACGCCAAGGTGATGCGAATGTCGGTTTTGACGACGGCAGCGGCGGGCTGAACCAACGTTTTTTTGAACGACGATCATGTGCTCGATGTAGACGACGATTTTCTTGTCAAAATGAATTCGCACGAAAAGAGCCGACTGGATGCAATGGGCAAATGTTCGGTATGTGCATACCAACCATGCGATGCCAGTTAATTTTGTTATGGTTGGTGACGCCTGGTCATTTTTTCATTGTTTTCTATATTAAAGCAATCGGTTTCGATGACTTGCTGTAAGCAGCATATGGACAGCATCTTTGAGATGGCGCCACTGTTTACAAAGTGAGGAAATGCTTTGTTTTTGTCAAGGTTATGTCTCTTAAACCAGGGGCTACATATGGTACTGAGCACTTTGGGATGCCTTTTAGGTACCCTGGATGTGTGCTTCTACCCACCCGCACAGCACTCGGTCTGCTGGGCACCTAGTCCAGGTTGCACTGTGTGGAGGAGAAACGGTCAGGAATATCACCATTATTGAAAATTGGGCTCAAATCTTTGTGGATCATCAGCATCTCATACCAGTTCGGTATTGGCAAATTGTTTATTATTGCGGTTGATTATATAGATTGTCTCTTAATTAGTTCTTCAATTGTATAGCATATTTAACGATTGATTCCGTAACAAATGTAGAAAAATAATGAATTTTCTTGGCTGTTCACAAGATTGTTGGACAAGGTCGCTTCATATTTTATTTAAAGTTATCTTTCTAGACCAACGGTGGTGTAAGAACGTTAAGATACCTCTTTGATAATAGACGGCATCCTTGTGATGGTACCACTGTTCATAACAGTTGACCGGGTCACTGAATTTTTATCAAGGTTATCTTCCTTAGCCCATGGGCTACACTTTATAGTATACATATACCTTAAGGATACCCTTTAATTACCTTGGTTGTGTGCTTGCACCTGTCCGTTAAGGCTGAAGCCCTTATATTGTTGTTAATTGAGAATGCCCCAAACTAAATTTATTTATAGAATTAAGTAGTATATGTGTTTCTTAAAAAAAATAAAGTGTACCTATTTTTTGACAGCTTATTGAATCTGTTTTAAATATTATGACGCTTGTTTGAGCTATTACGTATTTTATCTATAATTACTTACATTATTTTTTACAATGTTTATTCATGTATATGAGGATTTGTAATGTATGTTTTAAAAATTAAATATTAACCAGTATTTAATCTCTGATCTAAAACTAGTTATATGAAGAAATATTTTACCAACATTGTATTTATTGCATGATTATCTAGAGTGTACAATGCACAAATTTTACAATTTATTCTTATCTTATCTGTTCTATTATTATATTTCTTAAATTTTTGATAACTTATAAATGTGTTTTTAATTACTTAGTTATATTAAGAATTTGTGATTGCATGCTTGTTTTCATACTTGTGTTATAACCATGTTATATTAGCTAACCTTGAGTAGCATTGTATTATAATATTATAATTTTGAGTAATTTTTTAATATTTTTATTGTTGTACCTTTGTAGATGGAAAGTTTTCATCCAGTGTTACGTGAAAAGAAGTATCGATTTGAGGAAAATGATACAGAATTTGTGAGTTTTTAAAGTTATTGTTGACATTTTAAATATGTGAAGTATATGTTTACGTTAACATTCTTACGAAGATTGTCGGGAGTATCTGTCAAGTAGCTACTTATTGTATAGATTTACCTTGCAATATCGTTCAGTAACGTAGTTGTATTATTTCAAATATTTGCTAAATTGAAAATACGGATATGAATATTATCAACAATACGGTCATCATCGGAACTAGAAACTAAATAAAAATGTTATCATTTGTCAAGTCTTTCCAGTCAATAACCAATGCTAGTGTAGGGGCTCAGCGATTGGTTAAAACATCACTTAACAATTTTGCAAAACAATTGCTTAATAAAATTACTGATTGGTTGAACAATCAACAACCAATAATATCAATTCTTACTTTTATAGTTGGTTTTTTGGTTAAATGCTTTACCTGCCTAATTGCATTTTAGATTAAATCTTATCCTCGTCATATAGAAAGCAGCGTCGGAGCTGTGGCAGCATCAGAACAATCCAAACGTGCCCAAAAACGCCGTGCTCGTGCCGAACGCCGCAAGGAAGTTAAACAAACGAAAATGAAGGAATTGGATCGCTTGAAGCAATTGAAATTGGCCATGTTATCTGACAAAATTGAGCGCATTGAGCGTACATGTGGTCAAGGTGCTTTGGTTGTTGACAAGGCTCATGGAACGTCCCAAGATGCACCTAATAAAAAGCTGACATCTGCGGACTTGGCCGCGTATTTGGACGATGACTGGGATCCAGTTAAGCACGATCAAGTTATCAGTCAAATGTTCGATACTGACTACGAACAAATGGACTATCTGGATGACAAAAAACCGACATTTTCAGATGGTAGCGATTTAGATGAATCGCTGGAGATTGGCAGTTGTGAAACGGCCAATTCCAAGACAAAGGTATGTGTGTATTTATGGCGGTGATAGGGAAGGTTTTCAAATTGAACGGTCTGGGGTTTTTTAAAGCATGGTGTTACACTAGATTTTTTTCCTTCATGACCACTTAGATACTGAAAGGTTTTAAACTGAAGTCGATTACTGTTTTATATATCATAATTCAATCTATACTGGTATGTGTATGTTCGTGTTTTCTTTACAATTTTCTGCATTCTACGGATTGTGAAAATATTTGTTTAAGTCTGTTGACACTTTGATGATAATGATAATGCATGAGCTTGACAACAAAATTTTTAAACAAAACTTTCTGCCCCTTTATCTTTGCATCGGATTGATTTGTTTACACTATTTTTCAAACTGCACAGTGTCTGCACGTGTTGATTTGACCCCCACCAAAGGCACATTGTGACCTCATTGAATTGAATGTATCATTGTTATTGTAGCAGTGACAATTGTATTACCCATTGGAAGATTATATATATATATATATATATATATATATATATATATATATAGATTATATATATATATATATATATATATATATATATATATATATATATAACTTCAATTAGCAACAACCCAGAAGTTTCATATGCAATAATCTTCTTTAATTTTTTAGAAAATGTAATGCACAATGTAAACACTGTTCAATGTAATTTATTAGAAGTGACGAAGGTGAATATTATGAGTAATAACGCCTGGTTTTTAAGGTAGCCGTTTAATTATTTTATATTACCGAAATTTCTACTTGGACGTCCGATAAAAAACACTACTCCAAGCTTCTGGTGTATCTACCATAGAGTGCGTATAAATGAATGATCAGTCTGTAACAGGTAGGGTAGGTGTATCTGATACGATATGTCAGTAAAATAAATAATCAATGAGTGAAATAATTGGATATATGTATGTGTGTATGAGATGCAAATATTTAATAAACAGCCTAGAAATTGTCAAATTTCAAAGTGTGCAGTAAATAGAAGACGCTTGAACTATGCTGACTTTCAATATTGCAACGGGCTAAGCAATCGAACGCCCAATTAAGTAATTTATTCGGACTTGGAATAAATAAAACGACTGAGTTTGTGCACTGCAATGTCAGTCCAAATTACGCGTAGACTGCCCGACCTTTTTTCCATCCGGCTAATGATTGGGCTTTTGTATCTACTCTGGTTGAATAAGTAGGCACACTAGGTACAATATGTCCCGTCCACTTAATACTGTGTTCAAGGTACATGGTCATAAAATATTAAGTGACCTGCATATATTCGAATGTGGGATGCTAATGATCCTGAGGATTTGAGTAATGCTTATAAAGTCTCAATTTCCAATGATGGTGATATTCCTACTGTATAGTCGCTTCGTGGTGTATCTGGACTAGGTGCCCTGACATCTGAACTAATAACAACAGAGTCCCGAGTGCACAGCGGTATAACTGATACCGCTACGGCAGTGGTGCGAACATACACCTAGGATAGCAAGGTATCTAAATGTATACATATACATATGTAGCCTTTGGGCTAAGGAGATAACCCTGACAAAAAATCAGGCGGCCTCGTCAATCTTTGCGAACAGTGGCGACGTCACAAGGATGCCGTCTACTAGCCAAGAAACTTTGTTGATACTTCCACGTTTGTCTACACTTGATAAGCCATCGAAATCGATCGTTCTACATGTCGGCCTGGCCGCTGAAATAATGAAGAAGGGGTGACCGTCACCAACCAAAATGAATAGGATATTCGAATGTGGCTTAGATCAACTATCAATTCCTTGCGTTCAAGTAATAAACCCATCAAGTTGATTAAAACATCCGTTAATAATTTGATGATGTTAATGATTCTGAATATTTGAGTAATGTTTATAAAGTTTCAATTTCCAATGATGGTGATATTCTTGACTGGCTTCCTCTACGTGATGCATCCTGGACTAGGTATCTTTAGGCATTTAAACTAGTAACAACGGGGATCGAATGCACAGTGGTATAACTGGGCTTCTGTTACGGCGGGTAGGTGCAAGAATATACCCAGGATACTTAAAGGATATCTTAAGGGCTAAGGAAGATAATCATGACAAAAAATCAGTTGGCCTCATCAATCATTGCGAACAATATCGCCGTCTACCAGCCAAGAAACTTCATTATTCTTCTACATTTGTTACGTTTATTGAGCCATCGAAATCAATCATTTAGTATGTCGTACACATTTAGAAATAATTAAGGGTTGACCCCTCCATTATGTCACCAACCACAATGAAAACGATTGACATCATTGTGGATAAAAATGTATTTATTTTTGCAGCCATCTAACAAATCATCAACGTCTTTGCAGCACTTTACTTCTCCGACGGACGATGAGGAGCATCGGGCTACTGTTGCCAAGTCTGGAAGGCAACGCAAGTACGGTCGAAATAGTCAGCTGAATGCGGCAATTTTGCGAAGTAAACCTGTGTTCGACCCCGATAAATTTCCCAATTATGAAGTAACATTTTACAATATTGATTTTAACTTTTCTAAACAATCATCGGTGGGCGTGCCATTGACTGATTGTGAAATTTAGGAGTTTTTGTGATCTTTGCTACACTTTGGAGTAATTTTGTATCTATTAATGACATTGGAGTCGCAGATGTACCTTTGTGTACCAGGTCATTGATTCATTCTAGCCTGAAGGGTTGTTTGTGGGAGTATGTTGTTAGAAGTATCATATGTTATTTTGGGGTTTCAAGGTGATTGACTTGGTCCATAGGGTTTCGCTCGTTGTCCTCTATTGAACGCACTCGTTTAATAACTAATAAAATATTTTGACCATTCCGAGATATTTGTAAGTTACTTAACACATTTATTGGCCATATATCTCTAGCACAGTAAAAGACGATTAAATGGACTGGTCATGTTTTACCGTAGATCGCCCACTCATCTAGCCAGAATAGCTATGGAAGCATGCGAACTCAGTCCTTTTATTTATACTAAGCCCCTCGTCCAAATGAATTATTTAAATGGGCGTCCGTTTGTTTACTATGCATCCAACAGAGATGGTTGGAGGTTTAGCAGGATGTAATTAACATTTGCAGTCAGTACAGCTCGAAGTGTTGTTCTTTAAGTACACTAAATGCTGACGTTTTGCAGACGTTTTGATTTTTTGGACTACCCTGGATGATAATAACCGGTGGGGGATGTTTATCCCGATGATGATGATGATGAATTGTTTGGTAAGTGAAAATACTGTGAAACCAGATCCCCGATGATTATGATGATGATGAGTTGAATGATAGTATCCATAGTTTTGAGTCAACCACCAGGAGTACTGTATAGCTGTTTCACGGCCTTATTTTAAACAATCATAGTGCATATCTTCAAATCTCACACATGCACGAACGAGCAGGCCCTATTTGGTGTCAGACCAGCGCCTTAACCATTGAGCTACCTTGTGGTTAAAATTGACTCTGCAAATTAATTATTTATAGTGAATCTGTAATCAATTTGGTGTCCTCCAAATGCTACTACTTTGCAAATTTGTTTAGAAATATTTTGACGAGTATTATCAACTCAATTGTGAAGATATTATTACCGGACCTACTCCAGACGAAGATGTTCATTGTAGATTCAAGTATCGCTTAAGTGTCGCAAAATGATTACGGTTTGAGTACGGAAGACATTTTGATGACAGCGCGTGGCAATTGAATTAAGTGAGGCACCTCATCACGTATCTTATCGTACAGGTAAAAATATGTTTTGCTTATTCCATTTGATTGCTACACCGTTTATTATTATTATTATTAATATTATTATTATTATTATTATTATTATTATTACATTATTATCATTATTATCATTATTATTATTATTATTATTACTATTATTACTATTATTATCATTATTATTATTATTATTACTATTATTATTATTATTATTATTATTATTAATATTATTATTATTATTATCATTATTTTTTGTGGCTTTGGCAATTGTGTATATAAATTCTATTCGGATTTTGTCAACCTTATTATCGGTATGATGCTTTTGCTTTTAATGAAATGGTGTCCTATTGTTGTTTCTTTGGAAGTATTTTTACCAACCTCCTTTCGTAACACTTAAAGAAAAAATCGATTATGTCTTGAGAAATCAGATTTCCAAAAGATTATATTAACAATTTTATTTGATTTTTATCCAAAGCGTTTAAAAGAAGTTGTAAAAAACCATGGTTGTCCTTTGAACTACTAAATTTATAAAATTGCTTATGTCTATTCTTTATATATGTACATATTTTATAATATAATTTATTTTTAAGTAAATAATATAGTAGTATTTTTATGTTGTCTAAATGTGCGAATTCGAAGTTTTTTGTCTAAGCAAAAAAGAAATTTTTTGTTTTGATTATTCGTATTGCCAAAGTGATGTTTAAGGGTTATTTTAGTACAATGTTGATGTGCTTAATATGTTCAAGTGAAAGTCAATTAATTTCAATGTGCTAATTTTGACAAAACCTAATTTATGCCCTAGATACGGCGGAATTATTATTATTATTTCTGTTTTTTTTTAAATTATTTTTTGAGGACTGATGCTGAAGAAGAACATGACAAAAAAATGTATCAATCAGCGATGAAATTGAAGAAAAAAACCAAAATTATTGCTTCTCTGTCAAATCCTAATGCCACTTGGTTTCCAACAGATGACATCGACGATGAAAATGAGAATGTAGATGCGTAAGTTTTGTTATCCCTTAATGGAAAATTGTTTGTCGACACGAGATCTGTTTGCATTTTTAAAAATAATTTTTACTGCTTTATGGGAATATTTTTAGCGAAGTCGAACATAGGCTCGCATTTGTGGTCCTGTGGCAAGATTTGACTCCATGTATACCCAAGTCCAAATCGAGCACTGTACCACTAGACTAGCCCAGAACATTTTTGGGGATTTATGTCTATTGGTAACCCTTGTAGTTTGTTCTAGCCACAACTCATCTTTTGATGACGAAACATATCATCATCATCGGAGATAAACATCCCCCACCGGTTATTATCACTCAGGGTAGTCCAAAAAAACCAAAACGTCTGCAAAAACGTCAACTTTTATGATGTGTACTTAAGAACAACGCCGAGGTGTGCTGACATTAAATGTTAATTACATCCCGAGTTAAACCCACTCCAATGATCTCTGTTGGCTGCATAGGGTAAACAAACGGACGCCCATTTAAATAATTCATTTGGACGGAGGGCTTAGCATAAATAAAAGGACGAGTTTGCACGCTACAATGTCTGTCCAAATTTTCCGTTGGCCGCCTGGCCTTCTTTTCCATCCGGGTAACGTTTTGCATGAGTCAACATGCCCAAAATACACTTTTGTCGAGGTCTAACTTTTCTTTATTTGTTTGAGCTCCAGCGTCATTGCCAAGTTAGGATTGTATAACCGCAATAGATTATACGTTTATTTGTCGAGATTATGCAATTATTCTTCGTGCAAACCACGGTTGCTGTCTGATGAAAAACACTTGCTATGTGAATGCTTTTCTGGGGATTGTTTCAACTCCAACACGACATGTAATGTCTGGATTGCAGATGCAAGTTTTGTATGATCTAGGATTAAAGTTTGATTTTCTGCTTGAAAGTTTGACAGGAACAGTAGAAGTTAGTGGCAAAGCCACATCTTCATTAATTACAAGTTCGTATAGCATCTTGAATAATGCCCCTTTCCATTGTCCACCGTTTTCGACTTAGCCATTGTTTCCAAGATAAGGTCCCAACCAAGATCGTTTTGAACAGCATCCGTCCAAGTAAGTTTCTAACCATCTATCTCCTTCTTCCAGTTGGCATTTGGATAAGCCAACCTTACGATAGGTGAAATTGCATCAGGATTTCTACGAAGAACATGTCCAAACCAGCGTGATTCCAATGAAGGAAGAACGTGACATTGGAGGCCATCCAAAATATAGCAATTTGCCGATCTTTTTTATCCAATGTCTCTTGATACGGAAGATGCGAAATGGGTGTTGTGTCAAATGTATCTGAGATGTCTTGTTTCACATTTGTCAAGCTCCATGATCCTTTTAGCAAGTAGATATCTAGCGAAGCCAGTTGAGTGCCCGCATTTCGTGCCAGTGGTGGTGGCACTCAAAACTCATGCCCTTCCAGTTATCTATCTGCCAAGAAATGGGAGGATAGGCTTAGCCTAAATATGGTACAATTTTAATTAGTGCTCAAACACGAAGATGAACATTTTCTCTTCATTGGTTTGCACAGCTGAAACATGGACTCTTACAGGGTCAGAGATCAAGCAGCTTGATAAATTTGAAGCAAGATGTCTCAGGTACATTTGGCACAACACCCATTTTGCATCCTCTGTATCAAGGAATTGGACGAAAAAGATTAGTAACCACCAAATTCGAAATGACCTTCAATTTCATGATCTTCCTTTATTAGTATCGCGACAACAAAAATTGCACTGGTTTGGACATGTTTTTCGTAGAAATCTTGATGCAATCTCACGTATCGTAATTTTGGCTTGTCCAAATACCTACTGTTAGAAGAGGAAAGGAGGTCAGAAACGTACTTGGATGGATGCTGTTCGCGACGATTTTTATAATCTTGGCCGGCACTTTATGTTGGAAACGATGGTTAAGTCGGTTGGACTGACATATCCCCACCACGCCTCCGAAAATCGTGAACAATGGAAGGGGGGATTGTTCGAGATACTACGCGAATTTGGAATTAATGAAAATGTGTGGCATTGCTCCACTAACTTTTGTTGTTGTTGTTTAATTAGTGCTGCTGCCTTTTAACAATCAATTGATTGCCATTTTTTCTATTTGCGATGCATTCAACAACACAGGACCAAGTCGAAATCGACGAAGCGTCGTCGCAAGAAGAAAAAACGCCACTTGTCAGAAATGGGCGACGTGGATGACAGTTACTGTTCGACAATGCAACCGTCGACATCTAAATGCCACGTTGACAACGAAGAGGTGACAAAGACGAAAAAGGACAAAGTGCGAAAATTGGCTAAAGGTTGTACGATTTCCAATTCGCGTCTCGAAGCCGCAGGCATTACGTCGAAAGAATACTATCAACATGTAGCGACCAAGAGGAAGAACAAGAAACAACAACAACAACAATGAAAGACTGTTTTGTAAATAGCCGTTGATTGAAAGATTATTTTTCTAATGGTTATTGTGTTCTGGTTTTGAGTGCTGAAATAGTCAAGGATTTGGGTTTGCAGCTGTTATTAGTTTAGATGTCCAGGATGCACCACATGGACGAGGAACAGTCAGGAATATTATCATTACTACTTTATAAGCATTGCTCAAATCGTCATAATCATTAGCAAACATAAGGGATGCTAATGATCCTGAGGATTTGAGTAATGCTTATAATCTCAATTTCCAATGATGGTGATATTCCTGACTGTTAGTCCTCCACGTATTGCATCCGGTTCAGAATGTGCCCCTAGGCATCTAGACCAATAACAACAGAGGTCGAGTGCACAGCAGTATAACTGGGCTTCCGCTACGGCGAGTGGGTGCGATCATACACTCAGGATACTTAAAAAGGTATCTAAAGGTATACGTATACAATATGTAGCCCTTGGGCTAAGACAGATAACCCTTACAAAAAATCAGGCGGCCTTGTCAATCTTTACGAACGGTGGCGACGTTACAAGGATGCCGTCTACCAGTCAAGAAACTTTGTTATTCTTCCACGTTGTGTTACGCTTATCAAGCCATTGAACTCGATTGTTTGCTTTGTCGTATAAATATGGGAAATAATGAAGAGGTGACATCACGTTACCAACCAAAATGAATTAGCAAGCATAAACCCAAAGTGGTCTAGCAGCGTTCGCCTTGAACCTAGGTAGGCATGGGTTCGATCTCTATCCACGTTCGACTTTACTTCAAAACAAGAATAAAAAATCAATTAAAAATGTTGCACATTGTATACTGTTGCACGTTTACAAAACAACTCAATTTACAATCGCTTTTGTTTGTGGCTTTTGGTCGGCTTCAACAATAACGTGCCTTGTCGAGCCAGTACCAGCTGTTTGTTGAGCAGCTGACTCGCTTTGAACACATCGATAAATCTACTAACTGGCACCGGTCTGTAACTTTCCATTTGGTTGGAGAAAAGATTGTTAATTTCTTCATCTTCTACCATTAACTGGAAAAGAAAATTAATTTGTGAATCAGATGATTGTACAGCTGTGTAATGAAAATTGTATTGGTTGTATAATAGGGCGCGAATAATTTTGAGGATTTGAGAAATGGCTTATAAAGTTACAATTTCCAATGATGGTGATATTCCTAACCGTTCTTGGTGCTTATAGTCAGGGACCGAGTATACAGTGGTAGAACTGGGTTTTTGCTTCGGCGGATGGATACAAGCGTACACGCAGAGTACTTAAAAGGTATTTTAAATCATACGTACAGCCGTTGGGCTGTGGGAGATATCACCGACGGGCGACTTCAACAATTTTTGCAAACAGAATGGCGCCATAAATAATAAAAATACACCGAAGTGGTTATCTTTCAGTCATTGTTTCACTGTTTTTGTTGAAATGCTAATAATGCCAACTAATGCTTATGATGTTTCTATTTCCAGTTATGGTAGTATTCCTAATTCCACGTACCTAGTATCATATTAAGATGAATCAGTATCCAAGTAGACAGCGATGTAACTGGTCTTCGTTTTAGCGGTGGATGCAAGTATACATCCAGAATACTTAAAGTAGGCAAATAAAGATAAAAATCAAGTGGCCTCGCTAAATTTACTTAGACAGTGGTGCTGTCACATAAATAGTATCTATTACCCACACATACATTCCTACATTTGAGGCTCATGCACAATTTTTTTTACATGCATTCGGTCCCTGCTGTTATTAGTCTAGATGCCTGTTGGCAGCTAATCCTGGATGCACCACATGGAGGAGGAATAACCAGGAATATTACCATCATTCGAATTCGAGACTCTACAAGCATTACTCAAATCCTCGTGGATGATTAGTATTCCCAAATGTGCCGGGGTGGTCTAGCGGTACAACGCTCAAATTTGGACCTCGGTGGGCATGGGTTCGAATCCTACCACTGGTACTAAAATGCGGGCCCACGTTCGGCTTCGCCAAAATGTCCACTGCTGTTTCTCGTTAAACATTCAAAGTAGTTAACATTTAAAAAATATCTAGTAACTTTAACAATATGGCAAAAAATTATTTCAAATAAATATATGAAAAGACGTAAATTGTGAGATAAATTCATTTCGTATATTCTCGTCAGTCACAAACATAACATTTTATATATATATATATATATATATATATACAAAAAAGGGGCGGTACAGATAACATCTAAATTATTACAACTCAAACATTGACACACAATTATTACAACCAAGCTAAGTTCAACGTAGTGACAATCTGCTTTTGTGCACACAAAGCAGGTTTCAATGTGTGAATATAAACAGATTCGAGAATTTTCAACATATTTGAAGCTTGAGAAGTAATTAGCACTTTAGAACAATTTTTAAAATTGATCTGATGTTTGGTTTGTGGTAGATGACGTAATATGGAGGATGTGCATGAGTGTTCACTTCTGTTTGACCTATTGTTGATCCAGTTTGGAATCTATTCTTTAGCCCGATTAGATAAGCGACGCATTGTCCGACCAATGTACTTGTCACCGCAACTGCAAGTGAACTGATAAATGCAGCGTGAGGCGGGAAATGTTACTGTTTCGCTGTTTTAATGTTGTGAGTTGTACTAATGTAAAAGGTTATCTGTACCCCCTTTTTTGTATATATATATATATATACTAAAATGCAATATGTTTGTGACTGACGAGAATATACGAAATGAATTCATCTCACAGTTTACGTCTTCTCATATTTTTATTTGGAATTATAAAGGTAACCACCAATGCTTTAAAAAAATGTATTTCCTTACTTGTTTTCCCCTTTGCGTTGCCCATCTGATACTTTGACTAATTTCTTTCCTCCTTTCACATTTTTGTCTATTTTCTTGAATTATAATCAACAAATTGCCAATATCTTCCTACAATTCAATTTGCACTGAATCCATTCATACTTACCTGGTATTTCTGTTTAATTTTCAACAATTTATTTATATTAATGTGATATTTGTCAATTGTTTGATACAAAGTTTTCAACTTGCGTTGACTTATTTCGTTGGCAATTGACAAGTCTTCAAAATAAACTTTGGTGTGCAAATGTTCGTTTGCAATGGCTTTTTTCAATTTTTTCGTCGCATTTCTAATTTTGTTACTCAATTCAATGTTGCTAACTTGCAAATTGTTGATGCATATATCCTACATAATTTGTAAATAATTGTTGTTTGTTAAATGAACAATTGGAATTGTTATTTATTGAACAGACTGTCACCTCCACGTAGCGTCGTTCTGTATTAGGTGTACCTAGACTAATACAATAGAGACTGAGTACACAACGTTATAAATGGGTTTCCACAATAACGAATGAATTCAAGCATACTTGAAGGGCATATGGGTTTCAGGAGCGCTCATCTATTTAGAAATTGTTTCATCTCACATTAGATAACTTTCATTAGTTTATTTCTTTTATGTTAATTTCTTTCCGTGATATGCTACCAAGGGTTACCTGGGTAGTTTGGCAGTACAGCGCTTAACTCGGATATGGCTTCAATCCCTACTACCTCTACTAAATGTGTTTTTACTTTGCTCCTAAAGACAAAGCTTCGTTTATACTAATCAATAACCATTCCTACGGCATATATATAAGAGTGAAACGTAGACGTGAACAGATAAGATTGATAAGATGGTCGATGATTTTTATCGCAGATGTCCTAGAAGTATTTTAAAAATTATCTGGTGCAATCACATTTCAATTGAGATCATGAGAAGAACTGATTCTCATTCACTACATGACATTATTACAATTAGACAAAGAAAATTACTTGGTCCAATTCTACATTTACCGCACCCGAAAGACCAGCAAGAACGGTTTTGGAATAGAAGATCAAAAATGGTTAAAGAAAGGTTGGTAGACGATAGAAAACTTGGCCAGGAACTATTCGGGAAAATCTAATTGAAATGAATGTTCAGTGGGGGATTAATAAACTGTTTGGTAAAATGTTCAAATACTTGGAAACATTTTGTTGTCTCATGTTTTTTTTTGAATTATGGGACTTGGTTGTTGTTTTTTGCAGCAATTGTTGTTTTATTGCTCCCATGTTTATTTTTAAAGTAAAAGGGTTTTGTATAATATAATATATAATAATAATAAAATGTCTACTTTTTGGAAGATGTTTTTGGTAAAATATTCAAATTAGTAACAATTATATATATATATATATATATATATATATATATACGCTTACAACATGCAGTATTTATCTATGAGCAATAATAATAGCAAAAATCAGAGGTTGTAAACAGTGGCGCTGTCACAAGGATGCCATCTATCAACTTTATTAATTTCCTACATTTATTACATTTATTGTTTATTATGCTGTAGAAATACAAAAAATAACGAAAAGGTGATTACGTTGTAACGTTGTAACAAAATTTGTCTAAGATCCAAATAGAAATGTTTGACGGAAGTGTGATCATTATCGAGGATAAATACCCCCCCCACCGGTTATTATCGCCCAGGGTAGTCCAAATTACCAAAAGCCCGTAGAACATCAAGTTCTAAGGTTTTGGCATTGAAGATTGAGCTTTCTTTCGACTTTCATTCAATCCTGTCATCTGTGTGTAATTCTGTCATCCAGATACGTGCGATCACTTCTTTGCCGTTGTTTGCTTCAATGGCGTCTTTTTGTTTTGTTTCCGTAGCAGTACCAATTTTTTACAGATGCCAGGTTGCTAACTTTGCGCGCTCAAACCCTCCTCCTTTATCCAGGCTTGGGACTGGCTAGATTGAATTATTTTAGTCCAAAGTAGGCAGAGTTCTACGATGTGTACTTAATGAACGATACTTGGAGTATGCTGACCTTTAATGTTAATTACATCCTAAATTAAACTCATCCAATAATTTATATTAACTGCAGAAGGTAGGCAATCGAATGCCTAATTAAATAATTCATTTAAACAGGGTGGCTTAGTATAAATAAAAGGACTAAGTTTGCGCGCTACAATACCAGTCCCAATTATTAAATTGAATTTAAAGCGTTCTACTAAACTGTTTTCCGTTTATAATTTGTAATTGGACGTACAAAATATCTATGATGATGGCTTTAATGTTTCACAAGCTAAGCCTCCTAGATGGTAGAATTTGAATCTACACAAATTGAATACCTTACCTACTCTGACAGGGTGGCAGAAATGGCCGGAGAGCATGGAGTTGAACTTTACCACCGGTACAAATGATAAATTAATCCCATTATTTTGGGTGCTAATAATTCCGAGAATTTGAGTAATGCTTATAATGTCTCAATTCGCAATGACGGTGATATTCCTGACTGTTTGCCCTCCACGTAATACATCCTGGACTAGATACCCACAGGAATCTTGACTAATCACAGCAGGTTTCGAGTGCATAGCGGTATTACTGGACTTCGGCTACAGCGAGTGGGTGGTAGCATACACCCAGAATACTTAAAAGGTATCTCAAGGTATACGTGTGTATCATGTGTAGCAGTTGGTTAAGGGAGCTAAACTCCGACAAACAGTGGCGCCGTCACAAGGATGCCATCTACCAGCCAAGGAACTTTGTTATTCTTCTACCTTTGTTACGCTTATCAATCTATCAAAGTCTATCATTTATATACCGTATAAATATGGAAAATAATAAAGAAGTGACTACGTCACCAACCAAAATGAAATGAATGAATCAGTGTTTGATAATAATAACATAATTCTGTCAAAACAATATTCTTTACATATAAATAATATTACATGTACATATAATTATATATTTTTGTGAATAAAATATTTCGATACGCAATCATGGTAATGTAGTGTAGCGCAGTTATTTGGAAGCCTACAGATGGTGCTACAACAGTCCTTAATCCTACCCTTCAACACTTTTTCTTTGTCATCACACGTTTGGAACTGGTTAAGACAAAGTTAATTTTTTTGTTAAAATAAAATTTAAAGTTATCTAACCTGTTTATATGTACAAGTATCTAAATTTTTTGCAAGTTTTTGTGCATTTATGCCTCCAATTTGTAAATAGCAAAACCTGCCGAAATTTTCTTTTTTTTTATCCAATTCTTTCATATGTTCGTGCAATTCTTCAATCGAATTCTTGATATATACAAAAAAAAAGAGTTACTCTTGTACATTTTGCATTACTTTCAACATTACGATGGTATTTTGGAATTTGCTATGAAGCTTGTCAATTTGACTTCGCATGTCCTTGTATTCACAAGTAGCCAAATGACACTTTTGTTCCATCGTCAGTGTGCTTACTTTTGACACTTGGGTGTCACTAAGATGCGCATTTTGTTGTTTTTTACTGCCTACGACTTCGTTGTCAATTTCTTCTTCCAATTCTGGCAACTTGGCCAATTGATTTTCGTAGATGGAATTTTCTATTTTAAGCATTCTCAGTTCGTATCTACACATGAAACAAAGGTCAAATTGTGAAACAACATCAAGTACAATGTTTCGTCAAAAAGTTGCCCATTTTCTTCCATCGATATTGATTCCAACTTGTTTTCAGGTTCGGTTTTGTCATTGTGACAATACAAGTTCTGCATTCTAGTCTATGCAACCAACAATATGATATAAAATGTAATTAGGTTGCAATGTTGAGGGCATAAAAACATTATTATTTTATTATTTTTTATTACTTATGGTTAATCGTTTAGATATTTCAGTAGAAGTAGCTTTCAGCACACAAAAAATATGTACAATTATAAAAATATAATACAATTAGCAGTATGTAATATCAGTCCAAAAATAATTAAATAAATAAGTAAAATAAGATTAAATTACATAGGCTAAAAAAATTCAAAATTAACGTATATTCAAAAGTCATGTTCAATATGATATGCGTGAAGAGGCATGATATTACTCAGGAAACGTACTATGGTTAATAGTGTGCAAATATAACAGTATATATGAAATGTGAATAACTTATGTGTGAGCATGATCAATGGGCAGATTACAGACAACGGTAGTTGGTCAGACAAAAAAAACATATTCATGATTTAGATAGGTTTATGTAAAGGTCACTTTGAACTTTGTTGGGATTGGATAATAACCTTGCTAAATACGGCAGACATGAATTTAAATATATAATTGAAGATAAATTTGAATAAACTGTTTTGCAATATGGTTATCCCTTAATTGTCCCCAAAGCTTGGGTACATAAACATTGCATAAATTGGAATCAGAACCACCTCATTATTACTTCCAAGTTTGAATAGCTTCTCGAATTCATATACAAAAAGGTTGTCGGATGCGAATTGAACGTGGGAGGCAGATTAATAAAGTTTTTTGGCTAAAAGACCGCTTCCTTGCAATAACACCAGTATTGACAGGAATTTACAAGGCAATCTTCTTTAGGGTTGACACCGGCTGATGGATTCACAAACGCAACTGGCTACACGTGGTAAATAGTTACCTTAAGATATATTCTAAGTATCTTGGGTATATGTTAATACCTATTCACTGAACGGGAATCCAGTAAAAGTCCAGTTCTACCCCTGTGCACTCGGACCCTGCTGTTATTAGTTTAAATACCTATGGGCACCTAGTCCAGAATGCATTAGGTGCAGAAAGAATAGTCAGGAATATCATCATTATTGAAAATTGAGATTTTATAAGCAGGATTATTAGTATCCCAATACATTCAAGTAAAATACGTTTAATGCTAAAAAACGTAAAGTCAATTAAATAGGAAAATATTGTTGTCCTATGATCTTCCGAGAAAAAAGTATAACAATAATAAGAATAAGAAATTATAATTTAAGCTTCAAGCTAAAACCTCGTAATGACAAAAATACCCAAATTAAAACATTGGTTAAAAGGCACCCGAGTTTTATTTAAAATTATATACTAACAGTAATGAAAACTGTAAAAAACCAATTGGTCTGATTGGAAGTTTTAAATAAAGCAGAAGGCAAAATAAAATGTAGATTTTGAAATGTGCAATATTATATGCCAGAACTTAATCAAATGCTATGTACATATTTTTTGATTAAGCAAAGTCAGACAAGCATGATGAATAGCATCAGATAATAAAATTAAAATCTTGCCCAAATTAGATTAGAATGGAAAACTTATATGAATAAATACCACTAAGTGCAACAAAATATAATGGCAGCAAAACAGATAAAAATATTTAACAAAAATAACAATAAATAAATGCTTACTGTATGTAATTTAAATTATTTTAATTAATACTGCTAACAACGAAGATTATTCCGACTTACTGTTAACAGTAGTACTAAATTAATGTATATATTTAAAGTAATCAAAAATCAATAAAAAATTTTTACTAGTCTATATTATATATTATACAAAACCCTTTTGCTTTAAAAATAAGCATGGGGCAATAAGACAACAATTACAGCAAAACAACAACAAAGTCTCGTTGATATTAAAGATTCTGTAAATCGAAGATTAAATTTTCTTTCAGCTTTCACTCGACTGTGTCATCTGTGTAACTCTGTTATCGTGCGATCACTTCTTTGCCGTTGTTTGCCGGAATGGCGTCATCTTGTATTGTTTCCGTAGTAGTATCAATT
This sequence comes from Cardicola forsteri, assembly GCA_025895645.1. Lineage (NCBI taxonomy): Eukaryota > Metazoa > Platyhelminthes > Trematoda > Strigeidida > Aporocotylidae > Cardicola > Cardicola forsteri. The sequence continues at coordinate 93,361 of JAKXYG010000455.1, forward strand.
TTTAACAGATGCCAGGTTGCTAAACTTGCGCTCAAAACCTCCTCCTTTATCCAGTGTATCATTTAATTTATCACGTATTTATAATGCTCCTCTATAGCAAATCCAAAATCTGTTCGTAATAAGGAAAAGGTTGTGGCTTAAGAACTTCACCAATTATCTAGATGGGTAGAGCACTTTAAAGAAGTACTTAATCAGCTCATGCCAAATACCCTTATAGATTTTGATAATGATAATGATATGAATGTAACTCGAAATCCGGAAATATGTGTTAATTATATTTTTGTAACTGATGTGATCTATGCAATTCAAAGGTTAAAAAACAATAAGGCAGGAGGACTTGAAGAGATAACAGTAAAGATGCTCAAACATGGAAGTGACGTTGTAGTACGCAGACTTGCTTATTTATTTAATGTTGTGTAGCATAATAAACAAGTTCCAAATGATTGGTGGCAAGGAGTAATTGTTACTCAATCCAAAAAAGGAAGTCTGAACGATTGCAATAATTGGCACGAAATAACCTTTATGTCTGTTCTTGGTACGGTGTTTTGTAAAGTAATTTTAAACCGTTCAAGTAATGCGGTAGATAAACATTTTCGAGAATAACAAGCAGGTTTTCGGAAAGAAAGAAGTTGTATTGAACAAATACTAACCCTCCGTAACATTATTAACAAAATCATTATCATCATCATCGGGGATAAACAGCTCCCACCAGTTATTATCACCAAGGGTAGTCCAAAAACCCAAAACGTCTGCAAAAACGTTAACTTTTGTAGTGTGTACTTAAAGAACGACACTTGAGCTATGCCGACATTAAATGTTAATTACAACCCAAGTTAAATCCCTCTAATCATCTCTGTTGGCTGCATAGAATAAACAAACGGACGCCCATTTAAATAATTCATTTGGACGGTGGGGGGCTTAGCATAAATAAAAGGACTGAGTTCGCATGCTACAATATCCGTCCAAATTTTCCGTTAACCGCCTAGCCTTTTTTTCCATCCGGGTAATGGATGGTCTTCCATAGCTATTCTGGCTAGATGAGTGGGCGATCTACGGTAAAACATGGCCAATCCATTTTAATCGTCTTTCTTTTATTGTGCTAATTGAACAAAGTCAAGAATTTCAGCAATTACTTACATTCAATTTTATTAATTTTATGAAAGCATTTGACAGTGTTTATCAAGAATCTTTGTGGAAAATCGTTAAGTTTTACGGAATACCGTTGAAGTATGTGAATATTATGCGTTTGTTATACCAAAATTCAACTTGTTGTATTCGAACAAAAAGCGATCATACTACTATGTTTGAAATTGTCAATGCAGTACGCTAAGGAGGTATTTTGTCACCGTTTTTGTTTCTTCTGGTAATTGATTTCATTATGACTCGATCCATAAATAATTTGTTTTATGGCATCAAATGGAACCATGGCAGATTAACAGATTTGAATTTTGCATATGATATTGGTCTACTTAGTGAAACTCCAGAAATAATACAAAATAGAGCAATATGTCTCAGTGACACTAGTTTTCGTATTGGCTTACGGATTAATTGTTCAAAAACAAAAGTGTTGTGCACTAAGTCAACAAATTATTTGTACATCAAAATTAATGGACAAAATATTGATACCGTTGATTCCTTTACATATCTGAGAAGCATCATTGGTAAAAAAGGAAAAACCGAAATTGATGTTAAAGCCAGACTTGGAAAGGCAATGTAAGTCTTCCACAGAGTCAAATCAATATAGTCATGTTCTTCCATCCGCCTGAAGAGAAAACTTTGTTTGTATGCATCAATAATCATTCCTACGGGAATATATGGGAGTGAAACGTGGAAGCGAAAAGATAAAATTGATAAGATGGTAGATGTTTTTTATCGCCGGTATCTTAGAAGTATTTTAATAATTACCTGGCGCGATCACATGTCAAATGATGAGATCATGAGAAAAACTGACTCTCGTTCACTACATGACATTAGTACAATTAGACGAAGAAAATTACTTAATTAAATTCTACGTTTACCTCACCCAAAAGACCAGCAAGAACGGTTTTGGAATGAACAATTGTAAATGGTAAAAGAAAGGTGGCGGATAGATTACGGAAAACTATTCGAGAAGAATGTTCAGTGGGGGATCAAACAAAACGTTTGGCACAATGTTCAAATACTTGGAAACATTTTGTTGTCTCGTGTTCTTTTTGAATTATGGGACTATGTTGTTGTTTTTTGCAGCAATTGTTGTCTTATTGCCCCCATGCTTATTTTTAAATCAAAAGGGTTTTGTAATAAAATAATGTGATAGCAATTAACTACAGGGGCATCAGTTTACTTTGCATAACTAAAATAATTGCCACATTAGCGATAGTTGGAGGAATTTGTCTGGAGGGGAAGAAGACCACACGTCTCAACCAAACTGGTTTTTGTCCTGGTCTGGAATACGCTGATCAGATTCACACGCTCCGGCCCATCCTGGAATTTTGGACAAAGGTTCAGGGCCCTACGTAAGTAGCGTTCATAGACTAGTCTTCAGCTTTTGATTCGCTGGACAGAAAACTACTCTAGGTAGCTATGTTACGTGATGAAACTCCGATGAAACTTGTAAATATCCTACGTGCTCTGTACAAGAACTCAAGTGCTGCGATCCGAATTTGCAACAAATCTACTACAAAGCCGTTCGAAATTTGCTGTGGTGTTCGTCAAGGCTGTGTGGCTTCTCTGCTTTTGTTTAATTATGTAATCAATTGCTAAGGTTTCTAGACAAATGGAAGGTGTGTATGTTGGTACAAAGCCCATCACCGACTTAGAAAACGCTGACGATGCTATTCTTCTAGCTGAAAATGAAGATCAGCTGCAGCGTGCACTGAATTATCTTGTGAAAGTTTCCGGTGAATACTGTCTGAAAATCAATTTCAAAGAACCAGTTATCATATCGTTACAAGCTCCTGATGCGAGGATTGTATTAAATGATACTGTGCTTCCCAATGTAAAGCAATTTACGTACCTGAGCAATTTGATTATCTTTGATGGTGGTTCATCTAATAAAGTAAATTGCCGAATTTGTTTAGTTGCTGCTGTGTTTGGAAAACCTGCTAATCCACTCTGGAGACGAAAAAACATCAATCCAAAGACAAATATGAACATTTTCTCTTTATTGGTTCGCACAGTGCTTCCGTACGCAGCTGTAACCTGGATTCTTACAGGGTCTGAGATCATGAAGCTCGACAAATTTGAGGCAAAATATATTAGATATATTTGGCACAACACTCATTTTGCATCATCTGTATCAAGGGATTGAACAAAGAAGACTAGTAACCGCCAAATTCGGGATGACCTCTAATTTCACGATTTTCCTTGTTTGGTATTGTGACAAAGTTGATTGCGCTGATTTGGACACGTTCTTTATAAAACATCCTGATGCAATCCTATGTATCGTGACTTTGGCTTGTCTAAATGCCGATTGGAAGAAAAGGAAAGGTGGTCACAAAACGTACTTGGATGGACGCTGTTCGGGACGATCTTCACCACCTTTTGGCAAAGTCGTTGGACTGACATATCTATGCACACGTACGAAAACCGTAAACAGTAGAAAAGAATTATTCGGGATGCTATGAAAACTTGCCATTAACTTTTATTATTGTTACTTGACACCAAATCGTCAGGTTTTAATTGATTGTGATAAATAAGTTTTCTGTAAAACATTTTTGCAATAGATTTAGACAGAAATTTACCATATTTGATACATTTGAGTTACATTTTACCAGTGTATAAATTATATTTAAATCAATAGCACACTCAATCTGAACATTCACATTACTCACTCTCTTAAATTATTTTCTATAGTAATATTTGACATACATACTTAAAAGTTTATAAGCTTACAAACAATTTTTTTCATGTATTTCTGTTACATTTTAATACTTGTTAATTTATTTTCAAATAACCACACAGACTATTTATAACAGACATGAGTTTGTAGTTATTTTGTTGCCATGCAAAATTTAGGTTTATGTCTAATGTTATTACATACCTATATCTATTTACTTTTTAATATTTGTTTTTAGTTGACGATGCAACATGCAACTTACTCTAAAGTGAACTTTTTATAAGGAATCGTAAATCTAAAATAATCAAAACAACTACCTTGCATTTAAAATGTACAAATTAATTTAAATTATATATTGTTTAAAATTTGTATGACGATTGAATTCAATACTTGTTAATTGGATATACGTAGTCATTCGTTATATGTCCACATAAATTATTATAACAGAAAACAGATGAACTAAAACCAGCGTTTAATCAGTCGCGTTAAAGCATCGCCAATTCAATTTAATTATTCAAATTGCAGCATTAAAATGGACAAGTGAAATCAAGTCATGAATCGCAGAAATATGATGTTTGTTCATGTAAAGGGAAAATTGATTATTATAATAATCAGCCATTAAATGGTCATAACTAGAAAATATTGAAAGTTGGATTGTTAAATTGTTTTTAATTAATTTTTACAAAATTACACTTGCTACAGACTTTTCTCGTGATTTTATTTTGCTTGAAATGTAATTGTACCAAGTAATCTTTAAAATGCTTTTAAAAAACGGTCAATAAATAGCAGGCACTATTTTATAAATCTCGTTAATTTGTTTTACAGTTATACTGGTTGTTATACATGGTTGAAATAATAACTATTATTATTATTGTATATAAGCAATGTTATGTTGTGTTGATTTCAGTTTATAAAAAACCGTCATCATTTTTCTAAATTTAATTTTAGCATAAATTTTGGTTTTCGTCTTTTTACAGATGTTGATTTTTAGATATGCTAAAAATTAAGTAATTTATCTACATTAACTTTAATGGGTATACATCCAGAATAAATAATAGTTCATGTTTACGTAATACTAAGTAACTTTACTAAAACAAAAAGGTAAACCTTTTTTTGAACAAAATTTAGACTATGTTAAATTGACACCTAAGTAAAAATAACAAATGTTTTTTTCATGTTTTTGTTATTAATCTGATTCTATGAAATTTTGCTTTTTCTGCAACACTTTTTTAAACATTTAATCAACTTGTAATCTGAGAAATGTTATTGTTCCTTTTATCAATTGGCTTTAATATGCCTGTCTTGACTATTTTTTAAATATAATTTTTTTAAACTTGACATTTTTACTTGTTTTTACTTTAGTGTATATAAACTATTAATCTTGTATTTCTATTAATAAACTTGTCATTTTTATTGTGGTTTCTTTCTCTTCCAAACAAAGGTAACCGTTTTCTATATTTTTATTTCATTTTATTGGCAATTTGTTTTCTAATAATGGTATTTTATTTTTAATTTAATTTAATCAATAGACTGATATCAACATTGCAATAACTGTATTAATATTGCTAATCCATTCCTATTTAAAAGTAGGCATTAACTGATAAATTTAAAAAATGGCTTCTAATAAATTTAATTTGAAATTTGAAAAGCATGATGATCTAACATACTGTTAAGAGTATGGACTAAAAAATTTTAATTTTTGTATCTGCTATATCTATCCCGATTACTTACTAACCCTGATAAATGTATAAATGACCTTGTCATTAACCTATCAAAATGATTTATACTTATTGTTATGTGAACTGCTCCCACACACTTCAAATTATGACTCATTATGTATATATATGCTGATTGTACCTATATTGATGTATTAAAGCTTATATATATTGAACTAATGCATTATTTTATTAACTTATACATTTTTTATTTTTCTTGTTTGCCTTGATGCAAATAATAAGTAACACCCGCTTATTTTAATCAAAAAGGCCGCTGTATGGTAAAAATTATTGTTTTGCAATTTATTAGTTTAAAAAATATGTTTTACATTCAATTACTGTTAAGCAACAAGGACAATAAATACTCTAGAAAAATTACAAGCACAATATGTACACACTAATTTAAACCACATTTAAATTTAATTTATTAAAACAAAAATTAAACAACACTTAAATAATGTTAATATGGTTAATATATGTAGTTGTATAAAACGTGTAATTACAATAAAATTAAAAAATGCAACTAAATATTAATTTGTTTCTTAATTATTACAGTTACACAAATATTTCAAAAATAATTTTTCTACCTCATGTTACATATAATTTTTTACAAAACTATCTAATAGATGCCATTACTTTCTTTTTTTTAATTTGTTTAAATGTTGAAGAATTTTTCCAATTCTTGATAAAAAATAGTCACTTTTTGGTGCAATTTGATGCAATTTGACTCAGCCAAACGCCAATTGGAAAAACATACTTGGATGGATGCTGTTTGGAACGATCGTCATGTTATTTTGGGTGCAAATTTTGTTACAGGTAACAATGGCCAAGTCTTTGTGCTGATATATTTTCCCACGCCTCTATAAATCGTAAATAGATGTTAGTAGTTATTGAAGATGTTATGCAAATTTAGAATTAATAAAAAAGTAATTTTATCATTAGTTATTATTATTAGTTTCACATTTATTATTATTATATATTATTGTATATTATACAAAACCCTTTTGCTTTAAAAACAAGCATGGGGCAATAAGATAACATCAACAAAGTCTCATTGGCATTGAAAATTCTGCAAATCGAAGATTGAGCTTTCTTTCGGTTTTCACTCAATCCTGTCACCTGTGTAACTCTGTCATTCAGATACGTGCGACCACTTCCTTGCCCTTGTTTGCCGGAATGGCATCCTCTTATATTGTTTCCGTAGTAGTATAAATTTTTTACAGAGGCCAGGTTGCTAACCTTGCGCTCAAACCCTCCTCCTTTATCCAGGCTTGGGACTGGCTAGATTGAATCATTTCTGATCCAAACTAGGCGGAGTTACATTTTTATTAAATAATCAATATTGTGGCTATGTTTATTTGTCAAGTTAGAAACACCCTATTTACTAAAATTGATTTTTTTTTAATTAATGATAAATTGTTTGATTTTTTTGGGCTGGAGAAAGTAAAATGTCAAATAAAAAAGAGAAAAATTTACAAATAGAAAAGATTTGAAATTTTAGATATAAATAGAAACATATTATAGAAAAGGGATCGAATTAGTAATAAAAAAGTATGTAAAGATATAAAAATGTAAAACAAAATTTATAGCAAAACGAAGTTTGTTTTACAATATAAAAAATACTGAAATAATGTACCGGGGTGGTCTAACGATAAAGCGCTCGAATTCGGACCCATCGCCAGCACTAAAATGCGGACCCACGTTTGGCTTCGCTAATTGTCCACTGCTGAAAGATGTTTCTCGTGCAAACATTCAAAGTAGCAAACATAAAATAATAAAATAATAAAAAAAGATAAAAAAGAAGATTAATGATAATGCTTCACCTAACGTGCAGCGTGTCGTGTACCCAAATGGTAATAAACCATTTAAATTTATTTATTTTTAATAAAACATTAAACTATCTTCGCTACACGTTAGAATTTTAAAAATATTCTCGTACTATTATAGTTTTACTATTATATATATATATATATATATATATATATATATATATATATATATATATATATATATATATATATATATATATATATATATATATTATACAAAACCGTTTTGCTTTAAGAATAAGCATGGGGCAATAAGACAACAATTACAGCAAAACAACAACAACAATAATAAAGTCTCGTTGGCATTAAATATTCTGCAAATAAAAGATTGCGCTTTCTTTCGGCTTTCACTCAACCTTGTCATCTGGTAACTTTGCCATCCAGAAACGTTGTTGTTTGCCGGAATGACGTCATCTTTCATTGTTTCCGCAGCAGTATAAATTTTTACAGAGGCCAGGTTGCCAACCTTGCGCTCAAACTCTCCTCCTTTATCCAGGCCTGGGACTGGATAGATTGAATCATTTGGATTAGTTTTACTATTACTTAACAAATATTTTTATTATATATATTATTTTGTAAATTTTATTTTAACATGTTTATATTTTATTGTTTACAATTCTCAACGTATGGTATTATTATTAACAATATTGTTTTACTGCAATGAAAGTGTCATTAGTTGCAACAGTGTGTTCGTAGATCATAACGCCGTCTGTAAATCTAAACGTTTCCAGTTTTTGTGTTTATTTCAATTGTTTCGTAGTAAATAATTGTATTAATATTTTTTAACTTTTAATATATTTAGCAGTAACATTTATGTTGCAATATATTTATTCCTTAAATTGTTTATAATTTATAATTTTATAATAAACTAAGTTTAGAAGCTATAACGTTTCTAAATTATTAAATATTAATTTAATTTAACACATCAATTATATGTATAATCTCTGTTGTTCCCCAGGGGTCTGTTTTAGGTCCGTTGCATCAATAACCTGCATTTTATTGTTTAATTTAACGCTATGACTTGGGGGTACTAACCGTGAACAATTGCAGTAGGACATAAATTATTATTCCTAGAAAATGCGCTCCCACTAAATTTTTCCAAGTGTAAACACTTTACTTATAAAACATTTTTAGAACTCCAAGTTTTCTTGATTAAAAATTTAGATGTTACTTTTAGTCCCTCCTTAATTCTTCTTCCTGTCATACCTCCTTTTAACTCACCATGTTTTTAAACGTAATCTAGGAAATACTTTGGTCAATTGCATCTACCTTTTAGGCTAGCTATATGTTGGGCCCTATTTTGAATACTGTATCCAGGTTATGTTTTTTATCATTAAGACTGACATTTAAAAATTAGATAAAGTACATAATACTTCACCAAAATACCAAGACCGCTCAAGAATATGGCCTACTCCGATCTTTCAAGTGCACCTAGGCTATTCCAACTAGAAGATAGAAAACTTTAAGACAATTTCATCTTAGTATATAGGTTTATAATTACCAAACAATTGACGATCTGCTTTGTCCTCTCCAATAATTCCCTTAAAGGACACATTTTAAAATTGAGGTAGCCCAGAGATCATTTAAGTTTGTGTCTCCATTTTTTCCACATATAGAGCCATTTCTGCATTAAACAATTTTTTGTAAAACTTGTCAACGCGTTTTTTTTTAAATTCTTCAAGTTAGATCATAATTATTACTAGTTCCCCAATTTTATCAAATTGTTTTTAATATTTAAAATTTTTTCCCAATACATAATATCCTTGAACCGAGAAACAAAAAGAGTTTTCTTATACCCAACTTGAATAAAAACATAAAACCTAAATTTTACAAATATTTTATTTTGTTCCAATTTTATTAAATGTCGTTTTATTTAACTACAAAATTGCACACCCGTTTTATTAATTAAAAGATTCATTAATTTTTTTTAAACATTTTACAATTATTATTTTATAAAAAAAACAATTTGTAAATTAATTATTGAATAAACTAAAACTAATTTTTAAATTTAAATTATTTGTGAAATCCTGAAATTTGCTTAGCACATTATTAAATTGCTATTAAATGTAATGATGCAATAATGTACTAATATATCGTTATTGTTCTTTATAATTATAGATGTGCCCCGACAACAGATGCCGTTATCAGAGAAGAAACTGGAGTAATTTTGTTATATGGTTGTTTAAGTGAACTGATGATTTGATAAATGGCGCGCGTTTGAAAGACTCTTTTTGTACAGCTTCCGTTGAAATATACACGTGATATGCCGACTTGTTTTTCATCACCTCCCGACTCACTGGGAGCTTTTATCATTACTAACTAATTGAGAGTTCTCTTATTGTAGATTAGTTAGACTTCGGTATCATCGAGATGACGAATCAGTGGATTTTAGAAGATATTCTTGCAATTCTACTAATCTTTAGACAAAGCACAGGCAAGTGATCCTTAATCGCTCTACCAACTCAACAGTTCACACGTTTAAGCAGAAGGATCATTATATTAAATTGTGGATAATTATTTTCTTAACTTTATTCTAAGGCTTATATTTTATATATACTTATCAACGTTTTTAATAATATAAATTTTGTTTTATTTGTTTAGATTATTCAGTTGTACATTATTGCAGTAACATTTATGTTTTGATGTATTTATTATTTAAATTTTTCTTAATTTATGTTTTTATAGGTTATTATTATTCCAAATAAATGCCAACGTTTAATTAACAACGAAGCGGTTTAATATTAGTTTACTGGGTTTAGATTGCTCTGTTATATTGCTCCAAAGTAGTAACAATTAGAAAAGGTAGGAAATTTGTGAATACAATTTTAAATAATTAAAATGGATTAAGAAAATGAAAACAAAATTTGTGTCAACACAAAAGTTCTGTAATACGTTTTTAAAAATAAAAAACGTATACATATTTCTATATATAGTTAAAAAACACTTAATGCATCACTGTTACCATTTGTTGTATCAAATTAATTAAATTTGTAAATTGTTTAAATAATTGGAAATATAAACATGCAACGCTACTTATTATGTTTCCTGGATTATCTAAAATGGATTACTTTGTTTTATTTACAATATTTCTTCTTATTAGGTACTATAATTCTATTTACAGGTACACAGAAAAATTGTGAAAATCGGTTTTGCAAAGAACAAATTGTATATGGTTTACAGGCTTCGTGTTTTTGCAACACGTTAGAAAATATATTAAAAAATTATACTTTTTTTGTAACACTTTACAAATTGCACCAATATTTTGGAATATTTTTTTACGGGTATATTTACGTAAGTGGTATCCAACTATCAAGGATTTCGTATCCCTACTCTTAGATATAACCATTTCTTTACCTATAAATATATTGAAATTTTTTAGTTATATGCTTATTGTGCCTTACAAAGCCGTTCTACTATAATTCAATAGTCAATTATATTGCTTCCAATATTTCAAACGTTAAATGAACTCGCTTAATCCAAATATTAAAATACCCAGTCCCTAAATCAACTGTCAATTGTTATTTCATAAAATCGACTTCGGGTGCACTCGATTGAATTTTGGATTCAAATGCTGCTAACTAGTTGAAAGATTAAAGCTGAGGACGTTCATGAAAAATCTATCATTTTGTAGTAGGTTTTATTTATTAAGATCAACTCAACTATCCAATTATAACTCATTAATTAAACACCATTGCTTCAAATAAATGGTAACCATATTTTGATGATTCGACAGTTATATACACTTGTTTATTTGAACAATTATATTGAGTTGATTATGTTGCAGTTTGTCTTCTGCTATTACAATCTATGTGGACAAATAACTACAGACTAAGCACTCCCCAATTAACGACTATTGCATTTGATCATTATATGACGTCCGCATGCTCGTTAATAAAATAATGGAATACCAAGTATAGATATTATATTAGGCAAATAACTTCAATTTTTCGGCTTTTTAACCTTCCTCTCATAATACACGGAGTACTAAATGGGGCCATTTTTGACCCCAATCATTTTTTGTTTAAAACACATTATCAATGTTCATAAATCGAAGGAAATTGATAAAAGTTATGCTCAGAGACCTTAAAGATTTATTTTCAAATAAAAATTCGGTAAATATATATATATATATATTCAAGGAATAACGAAATTAAATGGAAAATAAAATATTGACCATTACAGTTCACCCAAGTTGTTACATTGGGTTCTGTATGTTCAAGGCAAATAAATGCAGAGCATAATGAACATTTAGCACTATATTTGGTGTCTTTCGATCTTGGGCAGAATGCACAACAATTTCTTTTTCCTCTTCCTGAATTAGCTATTATTGGTAGTTGAGCCCGCTGTGGTAGAGGCCCTATCAAAAACGTCATAAGTAGCAAAATAAAATACGTGTAGTATTGAAACCTCTTATCAGTGTTTTGCACATCATTTCAGGAAGAAAATGATAATTTTACATAAATTTAACCTGTAGTTTAGGGATTATTGCAAAATTTCATACTCTGGGGTCATTTCTGACCCCATTTCAGGTCCAGGAAGGTTAATCGAGCACAGACACTTAGTGAAGCCGCTGATAAAATCTAAATCCAAGCCCACCTAGGGGAATCCAGCGTTCTAACTACTCTAGCATTACAACTATACAAAAACTAAAACTCAAAACGCTTAAAAATCACCCATGTTTACATTGTATAGAAAAAGCGTAATAAATAAAAAGATTATAAAAATAATGCATTTCATAATTGGTTCATTTAAAAATCACATAATACAAGTGTCAGAAAAGTTAAATTATTCAAGATTATAAATATAACAATTTTCAATAATCAAAAAATATTATAAAAAGCAAATGGTAAAAAATTGTATTACAAAATATTGCAATGACTTCTTTCGTCTTTTTTCAAAAGCCAACGAAACCAACTCAATTTTTTGTCGGTGTATGGGGGATAACGTACGCTGAATAAAAGAATTATACATATAATAATAATAATAATAATAATAATAATAATATAGGCCGAAACATTGAAAACAATTTTTTGCACACCAAAAAGCTTATTTACCCCCATTTGCATATATCCTGAATAATAACTTAGTTTGATCAATACAAACTTCTCCACTGTAATTAAATAAAGTACTAGAATCATTAACATGTGAATTAATAACAAAAAATGCACAATTTTGTTTTTCTTAAGGCTACAATTTAATACCGCATCTCTGTTTCTAATTTGAAAAAAAAACGACCATTAAGAAATGAGTTTTCTGGTTCAATCAAACTTGCATACAATTTGGCACATAAATTAATGAAGCCTAGATTTTATTTTTAAATGTAGGTCAAAAAAACAACATTATTGAACCTAGTCATGCAGACATGGGCCGATCAATTTTTATAAGGTGATAGAAATCAATTTTGCAATTGTCGTAACTCCAATTTCATCAACATTATCGATGAAACACGATGTAATATTATTTTATGTCTATTATTTTGAATGTTTGCCCGAGAAAGGCATCTTTCAGCGGTGGTGGGACTCGAACCCGGGGTCCAAATTCGAGCGCTGGACCACCCCGACACAATATGATGTAGCAATGCTGCCATTTGACAATCCAACCGAAATTATATGTAAATAAAAGTAGAAAAAACAATCATATCACCACAAATAATCTAATACCATGTCCTTCAAAATGTCAACCTTAGGTCTGTATAATTTAAGATGACATGAGCTTACTAGTAATAGTTTTATCAAAATATTTTTCCTATTAATAGTGCATTTTCCCAATTGACAACCTCCAGACTTTAATTTGAGTAATACTTATAGTCTCCAATTTCCAATAATGGTGATTTTCCTAACTGTTCCTCATCCTGGACTAAATACACCCAAACACCTGGACTAACAAAGACCGATTGCACAGCGGTATAACTGGACTTCTGCTTCGTCGGGTGTATGCACCCATAGCAATTGCAATGTATCTTAAGATATACATTGGGCAGCCTCGTCAGTTTTGGTAGACAGGATATCAGCCAAGAAACTTCGTTTTTATCCTACGTTTGTCAATCAATCCATATGTACAAATGTAGAAATAATACATTCATGACTATGAATTATATAATTAAAAAATGAAACAAACAAAAGAATTACACCACAATTGTGCCAAAAGTTGCCTTGACAACAAAAAACTATTCAACACGAATAATACAAAGCCTACTTGTTATTGACAAATTCCAACGTTGACTTGTAAATCACCGTTCGATGATGCGAAAATGTGTCAATCGAATGGACGCCATGATAAGACCCAATGCCAGATTCGCCAATTCCTCCAAAAGGCAGTTCGGGAACTGACAACATACATACAATGGGGATGGCTTATTGTTACTTGTTTGAAATGTAATGCGCGTTTTTCAGCAAGTGGACAGTCTACCCCCAGGTCTAGCGGTACAGCGCTCGAATTTGGACTTTAGTAGACATCGGGGTTCAAATCCCACCACCGGCTCACTAAAATGCGGGCCCACGTTCGGCTTCGCTAAAATGTCCACTGCTGAAAAATGCGTTTCTCGTGCAAACATTCAAAGTAGCAAACATTTAAAAAAATTAAAGTTCAAATCGAGCACTGTACTCATGGACTATCCGATTCACCACGATTAGTTCAATCGTCTTATAATTAGTACCGAGTACTTCGTTTTATTTTTGCAACCAGTTGCGCCTCACGTCTTTGTACCAAAACACATGTTCCATCCAACAAATGCTTAAAGTATCTATTATTATTATGTCCCAGTGTCCACGACAATAATCTAGCCCATGTCCGCTCAGGCATACACGTAGCGCAGAAACCGCATTTGCTACTCCAATTATACTTTTATTTAGGCCACTCAGACGTCATTGGCCAATTCAACTTTGTAACGCATACAAGAAACAGGGAATAGCACTGTGATTAAATCGTCAACCTGTGAATCCCGCTTATAGGTACATTGTACACCCATTTCAAATTAACGCAAAAAATTACAAAGGTATTAAATCTAAATTAATTTGTTATGTCCAATTGTTTTTCGTTTGAATACTTGACGAGTAATATTTTAGCCAATAATAATGTCTTACAAACAGCGTTAAAGAGCATTTATGCAAGTTATTGTATTAAAATAAGCCTTAGATGTTTTTAAGATAATCAACAACCGCCAAATGTTCTAAAATATTATGGTAGATTAATTTTGTGGTGGCTTTGCCACCAACGTTTATTATTATTTTTTATTAGTAGTAGTAGCAGTAGTATATTCACGATTCAACATGCCATCGAGTTAGTTTAATAACTACACAACCATTCCAAGATATTTGTAAGTCACTAACATTTATTGGCTATGTATCTCTAGCACAATAAAAGAAAAACGATTAAAATGGATTGGTCATGTTTTACCGTAGATCGCCCACTCATCCAGCCAGAATGGCTATGGAAGCCCATCCATTACCCGGATGGAAAAGGAAGCCAGGTGGCCAACGGAAAATTTGGACGGACATAGTCCTTTTATTTATGCTAAGCCCCTCGTCCAAATGAATTATTTAAATGGGTGTCCGTGTGCCACCCATTTGTAGCCAATAGAGATCACTGGAGGGGTTTAGCTAGTGATGTAATCAACATTTAAAGTCAACACACCTCAAGTGTCGTTCATTAAGTGCACAATGCAAAAACTGGTATTTTTGCAGACGTTTTTGGAATTTGGACTACCCTGGGCGATAATAACCAGTGGGGGATGTTTATCCCCAATGATGATTACATTATAAAGGTTTATTTCTATATTTGCACAGCAATAACAACCAATCGAATCTAATGGTTTCATGGACACAACAAAGACAGCATCCTTGTAACGGCGCCACTGTTCGCACGGATTGACGAAGATTTTTTTCATCCCTTAGCCAAATAGCTACACACACACTTGGCTAAAAGTTTAAATAATATTTTACTAGAAATGTATGAGAACCTTTTTAAAGCTTTTTTATAATTACAAAACCGTCTCACTTCGATCGAATGATGCGAATAGCATCGTTGTGCGATTTAACGCCAAGAATGGGCAAAATTGGGGCAAATAACTGCAAAAGCAAACAGGTTCAATTGTCAATGTTGTGAATTAAAACATTGAAACTACAGAAATACACAACTATTTAAAATTAATGTAACTCAACAACATAAACATAACATTAATTCCAAGTTGGAATAACTTCTCGAATTCTTATACTAAAGGTTGTTAGATGCGAATTGAACTAGGAGGGATAAGTAAAGTTTCTTGGCTAGAAAACCGCCTCCTTGCGACGACGCCAGTTTTCACAGAAATTGACGAAACGATCTTCTTTAGTGTTGACGCCGGTTCACGGATTCACAAGCCCAACCGGCTACATATGGTAATTGGATATCTTGAGATACCTTGTAAGCATCTTCGGTGTATGCTAGGACCCATTCACTGAACGGGAATCAAGTGAAAGCTCAGTGCATTCAGTCCCTGTTGTCATTAGTCCAGATGTCTATAGGTATCTAGTCCAGGATGCACCATGTGGAGGAGAAACAGTCAGGAATATCACCATCATTAGTAATTAAGACGTTATAAGCATTACTCAAATCCTCAAGACCGTTGGTATCAACAATAATAAATGAGTTAATGACACGGTCACCTCTTCATTATTTCCATGTTCGAGGAACATTCAAAGCAATTGCAACCACATTCTATTCTTTCGAAACTCTTTTGCTATAAAAAGCAACACGATTGTTGCAAAAACTCGAAATTCTACTCGGATTCCGTCAAACCGCGTCATCGGAATCATGCTGCTGCTTTCAC
Organism: Cardicola forsteri; assembly: GCA_025895645.1. Classification (NCBI taxonomy): domain Eukaryota; kingdom Metazoa; phylum Platyhelminthes; class Trematoda; order Strigeidida; family Aporocotylidae; genus Cardicola; species Cardicola forsteri. The sequence continues at coordinate 109,528 of JAKXYG010000455.1, forward strand.
TTATTTGCCGTAATCAGATGCAATAGTGTCTTTTTGTCGTTTTATTGAGCAATATTTTTGTAGAGGTCATGTTGCTAATCTTGCGCTTAAACTTCCGCCTGTCTCAACCGGATTTCGTACCGTCTACGACGGAGCTCGACGTTTTACATGCAAGCAAAACTCCGCATACAGCTTTTAGACTAGTGGACAACATTCATTTTGGTTGGTGATCACGTGGTCACCTCTTCATTATTTCCTCTATATTTATACGACATGTAGAACGATCGATTTCGATGGCTTGACAAGCGTAGACAAACGTGGAAGAATAACAAAGTTTCTTGACGTAGACAGCATCCTTGTGACGTCGCCACTGTTCGCAAAGATTGACGAGGCCGCCTGGTTTTTTGTCAGAGTTACCTCCCGCTTAGCCCAAGGGCTACATATAATATACGTATACATTTAGATACCTTTTAAGTATCCTGGGTGTATGTTCGCACCCACCTGCTGTAGCGGAAGCCCAGTTATACCGCTGTGCACTCGGACCCTGTTGTTATTAGTCTAGATGCCTATGAGGCACCTAGTCCAGAATGCACCACATGGAGGACGAACAGTCAGGAATATCACCATCATTGAAATTGAGACTATATAAGCATTACTCAAATCCTCAGGATCATTAGCATCCCCAACAATAATTAAAATGATAATTTCAATATCTGTCACGATTATATCCGTTAACCAAATCACTACATATGATATACATATTCCTTAAAATGCTTGAATGTATGGTGGGATGCAAAATATCATAAAAATTTAAGTAATAAAGTATCAGTTTCTAATGATGATGATATTCTTTACTGTTCCTTCTCCACATGATGCATCCTGAACTATGTGCCAATGGGTATCTAGACACAACAGCAGGGACCGAGTGCACAGCCTTATAACTGAGCTTCCGCTTTAGCAGGTGGGTACAAGCATACTCCTGGGGCACTTGAAAGTCATCTTAAGATGGCGCCATCGCAATGATACCATGTTCCAGCCAATGAACGTTGTTATTGTTCCACGTCTCTCTACGCTTACCAAGCCACTAAAATCGATCGACTAATATGCCATCCAAATATAGAAATCATGTGACTGTTGCCAACCTTAATGAAAGACACCATATAGACATGTTGATAGTAGCACACTCTTCAATAGAAGTCTATTAGTAAATATGATCGTTCAACAGTAATGAGCTACTGGTAAAGCTAAAACAAAAATTAAATTACATACAGCATTGGTGACATACCCAAAAATAATATTTTTAAAAAAACAAAAACATGAGTTTAAGACTCGACCACTATTCACTGCTGAGAATTCTCAACAATGGACGAAAAAGCTATAGTGTGCTGCTGGTAAGTTTGATTCAAATATATCTTGTTCAACAAACGTAACAAGCAGCACCCCTGTGACACTAGAAAAACTGACTCGTTTTTTGTCAGGACAGTTAGGACACCTCTTCAATCCCTTCGGCGTATAATTGTATTCAACAACAAAAGTTAGTGGAAATGCCACACATCTTCATTAATTCCAAATTCGCATAGCATCTCAAACAATCCCCCTTTCCATTGTTCACGATTTTCGGAGGCGTGGTGGGGATATGTCAGTCCAACCGACTTAGCCATTGTTTCCAAGATAAAGTGCCGGCCAAGATTGTGTAAAGATCGTCCCGAACAGCACCCATCCAAGTACGTTTTGACCTCCTTTCCTCTTCTTCCAGTCGGTATTTGGACAAGCCAGGGTTACGATACATGAGATTGCATCAGGATCTCTACGATACCAATAAAGGAAGATCATGAAATTGAAGGTCATTTCGATACGTGAGATAATTGTATTCATCATCCCTATAACCGCTTTGGTATCAGTCCAAAAGGCACAACAAAATCAAAGGTGTCATTTTGACGATTGAATATTATAGTCTAAAATAAATCAATAATTGTGATACCTAAGTTGTAAAGTGTACAAAATTCAACTTCTAAACCAAACTACGAATCGATCAAGTAACACCAAGTAGACTCAATTCACTTTTCGCAATACAAAATCAATGCATTACCTCATCTTGCATCAGAACGTCGTCTTCCGATACACCATCCAAAACGGTTACTTCGACAAAATTGGACTTCTCGCAAAGACCGCCGCCGTAAACAACTCGGCTAGTCGTATTTTTCAACAAATTGGACACTCGCCTGTAATTGGAAAAACCAACAAGAAAATAGTTTGAGGTTGAACCACCGTAGCCAATCCCAAGATGGGTTAAGAAAGGAGGAGGGTTTGAATGCAAGGTCAGCAATCTAGTTGCTGTAACAAATTAACATTGCTGAAGAAACAACAAGAGGATGTCAATGATCCCGACGACTAGAGTAATACTTATAAAGTCTCAATTTCCAATGATGATGATATTCCTGACTGTTAGTCCTCCACGTGGTGCATCCTAGACTAGGTGCCCCTAGGCATCTAGACTAATAACAGCAGGGTCCGAGTGCACAGCGGTATAACTGGGCTTCCGCTACGGCGGGTGGGTGCGAACATACACCCAGGATACTTAAAAGGTATCTAAATGTATACGTATATCATATGTAGCCCTTGGGCTAAGGGAGATAACCCTGACAAAAAATCAGGCGGTCTCGTCAATCTTTGCGAACAGTGGCGACGTCACAAGAATGCCGTCTACCAGCCAAGAAACTTTGTTATTCTTCCACGTTTGTCTACACTTGTCAAGCCATCGAAATCGATCGTTCTACATGTCGTATAAATATGGGAAATAATGAAGAGGTGACCACGTCACCAACCAAAATGATAAAAAAATGGAGGTTTGCTGCTCAAAACATAATATCACGTAAATCATTTTTTTTAAATAACAACACTAATTATTAACAAGTTAAGACGGTGAATAGTTTCCAATCTTCAAAATCGAAACTTAAATTAAGGTAGATAACCCTTACAAAAAATCAGGTGGCCTCGTCGAAGGATGCCGTCTACCAGCTAAAAAACTTTGCTATTCTTCCACGTTTGTTACGCTTATCAAGCCATCGAAGTTGATCGTTTATATACTGTATAAATATAGAAATCAAGTGTATGTAAAACGTTTGTATCCGAAATAATTGTTGAAATCAATTACTTACTGGAATTGACGAGCATTTATCAATCGACCGTAATCGGGATTATTGCGAATATCGTCGCCAACAAATTCTTTAATCGTTTCAATGACGCATTGTTTAAATTCAAACTGAAAAAAGTACATTTTTAAAAAATCATTTTTTATTAATGCTTCTAGTAATTTTTGAAAAAAAATTAATAATTTTGTTGTAATTTTAAAATTGTCCGCTTCGTGTAACGTATTTCCGGGACGACCTAGTTGGTAGAACGCTAGAATCAAAAGTAGGTAGGCATAACCGGTGCAGTATCGCGAGTAATATTTACAGAGCAAGCAGTAGCGTCGCGAGTCATATTCCACTGTGTTTAAGCTCTGAGAATGGTGTGTTTTAACTTGGCCGTCATTATCTGCCCGTTGATTTTCGACCGCAAGTATATAGACCAAATAGCCGCGGCCAGCTATCCTGGTGAAAAGACGAGTAATTTTTAGGCCACCTTTTCTAAACCTCTCTCCGGGTGGAGCAAGCAGTGCTGTCCCTAAATAGGGCTGCTTGGTGATAATACTCAGGGTGACACCGATAGCCGTTGTCACCTTCTTGTCAACGCGTTAACACATCAGTATCCGTTTGGTCTACGGCTGCCAGAATGGCTATAGAAGCCCATCTATTACCCAGATGGAAAAGAAAGCCAGGCGTCAAACGGAAAGTCTGGACGGACATTGCAGTACGTGAACTTAGTCCTTTTATTTATGCTAAGTCCCTCACTTGACTAGGCGTCCATGTGCTTGCCATTTGCTGCCAATAGAGATCACTGGAGGGTTTTAACTAGGGATCTAATTAACATTTAAAGTCAGCACACCTCAAGTGTCGTTCATTAAGTGCACAATGCAAAAACTGGTATTTTTGGAATTTGGACTACCCTGGGCGATAATAACTGGTTTATCCCCGATGGCATAAGTTCGAGTACCACCACCAGTATTAAATGCGGTCGACTGTTAAATTTCCAGTTGTTGATATCTTAACTACACTTATAAATTTGATCTTGTTGCCAATGGTGACTTGAGTTAACACAGATTCATTATTGGACTTGTTTTTGTACCTCACAGTGTAAAAGACTTTACGTATATGACAATGGTACAATAACAATAGAGTCACCTCTTTATTAGTTCCCAGTTCGTATAGCATCCCGAATTCCTATGCAAAGCGGTTGTCGGATGCAAATTGGACTATGGGGAGAGATAAATCAAATTTCTTGGCTGCAAGACCGATTCACAGGAATTGGGAATTGATTCTGGTTGACGGGTAGACGAGCCTAACTTATTAGAGAAAGTATGGCTGTGTGCTAACTATGGAAGTCTAGTAAATTATCAGTTATACTGCTGTGCACTGGGATACCATGTCCAAAATGCACCACGTGGTGGATAAATCGTCACGAATACCACCACCATTGAAATTGGAAAGTTCAGATCCTTAGGACCATTAGCATTCCTAATAATGATTATATAAATAATAAATAACCATAGACAAAATTATTGTTAAAATAGCATCTTGGTAAAGTAAGTGCGTGTGGAAATTATAATCCTCAATGTGACAAGTGTTCAATCGTCATACAGTTGATACGTACAAGAATTTCTTGATGGCAAAGGACGTAGTCTGGACAAACACACAACTGGCCAACGTTGAGCAATTTGGCCGAAACGATCCGTTTGACTGCCATTTTGAGTTTAACGTTGCAATCGACGTAGGTGGGACTATTGGGGAAAAAGTAATACATTCATTCATTTTGGTTGGTGACGTGGTCACCTCTTCATCATTTCCCATATTTATACGACATGTAGAACGATCGATTTCGATGGCTTGACAAGCGTAGACAAACGTGAAAGAATAACAAAGTTTCTTGGCTGGTAGACGGCATCCTTGTGACGTCGCCACTGTTCGCAAGAATTGACGAGGCCGCCTGATTTTTTGTCAGGGTTATCTCCCTTAGCCCAAGGGCTACATATGGTATACGTATACCTTTAGATACCTTTTAAGTATCCTGGGTGTATGTTCTCACCCACCCGCCGTAGCGGAAGCCCAGTTATACCGCTGTGCACTCGGACCCTGCTGTTATTAGTCTAGATCCCTAGGGGCACCTAGTCCAGGATGCACCACGTGGAGGACGAACAGTCAGGAATATCACCATCATTGGAAATTGAGACTTTATAAGCATTACTCAAATCCTCGTGGATCATTAGCATCCCAAGTTCGATGCGTGTACCTTTAGATACCTTTTAAGTATCCTGGGTGTATGTTCGCACCCACCCGCTGTAGCGGAAGACCAGTTATACCGCTGTGCACTCAAATCCTCGTGGATCATTAGCATCACTTGGAAATTAGAAAAAAATACAACACAAGTTGGTGGTACAGCCACGTCTTCATTAATTCCAAGCAGGACTAGCTATTCTTTGCGAACAGTGGCGACGTCACAAGGATGCCGTCTATCAGCCAAGAAACTTTGTTATTCTTCCACGTTTGTGTTACGCTTGTCAAGCCATCGAAATCGATCGTTCTACATGTCGTATAAATATGAGAAATAATGAAGAGGTGACCACGTGATCACCAACCAAAATGAATGACTAGCTATTCGAATTCTTATACGAAAAGGTTGTCAGATGTGAATCGCCATATATCGTTTATAGTGACCTTGAAATACCTCTTAAACATCTTGGGTGTATGCTAACACCTATTCACTGAACGGGAATCCAGTTATGTCGCTGTGCACTAGGTGCCTGCTGTCATTAGTCTAGATGCCTGTTGGCACTTAGTCTAGGATGCACCGTATGGTGGAGGAACAATGAGAAATATCATCATCATTAGAAATTGAAACTTTATAAACTCATTACTTAAAATCTCAGAATCATTAGGGCATTTCTGTTATATAAATCAACGCAAAATCCTCATTATTTCAATACCGAGGTGACACACAATTGGTAGAGAACAGAAATGGGTTTAAGTTTCAGCGACGCCAAGTTATATATATATTCCAAAAAAACAACACATTATAATTCAATGGAATGGATAAAGACACCAATAATCTTACAATCAAAAGCGTCACATAATGAAAAACAACGCACCACTTCCCACCCATTTCCAAAGTGACAGGTGTCAGTTTCTTGGCTGCAGCAATGTAAATTTCGCGTCCAGTTGAAGATCCACCCGTGAAAAATATGTGATCAAATTTTTCGATTTCCAAAAGCCGTTTCGATGCTTCTTGATCGTAACAAACAACTTGGCATATTTTCTTAACAACGAAAATTGATACAAAAGCATGAATTAGTTTCGGTAGGTTAAAATTTACAATGAATGAAAACAATTATATATATTTTGCTTTAAGAATAAGCATGGGGCAATAGACAACAATTACAGCAAAACAACAACAACAAAGTCTCGAAGATTGTGCTTTCTTTCGGCTTTCACTCAATCTTGTCATCTGGTAACTTTGCCATCCAGAAATGTTGTTGTTTGCCGGAATGACGTCATCTTTCATTGTTTCCGCAGCAGTATAAATTTTTACAGAGGCCAAGTTGCCAACCTTGCGCCCAAACCCTCCTCCTTTATCCAGGCTTGGGACTGGCTAGATTGAATCATTTCTAATCCAAACTAGGCGGAGAATGAAAACAATATCGTAAGAATATTGTACACATGAGTAGTGCTCGGTTCATCCAACTGGAAGCACGACCACGATTACAATTTTATCCAACATCTTCAAACAAACGAATGACCTAAAGGTAAACATGTGGATCACTCTTTGAAGTATCTGACAAACCCCATGAGCAACTCTAGGCTTATAGGATAGGGGATAGCGAAAAATCCTAACAAATTCAGTAGCGCTTATAAAATCTCAATTTCTACTAGTAATGATGAACCTGATCCTATACCCCCTCTCGCCCTACGTAATGCACCCTGGACTCAAACTGGCATGGATCAGGGACCGAATGCACAGCACGGTGACTAGTAGATATAAGCATACACTTTGAGTATTTAAAGAGTATCTTGACGAATACGTACACCTTATGTAGCTATTAGACCGAGAGAGAGAGACAAAAACGCATACAGCTTTGTTAACTTCTATAAACAAGCGCGGTTCTAAAAAAATTATAATTTATTATGTAGGCCCTCGAATAACTGCGTTATTCCTATTTACCATGACTACATATACAACTTACTTTTATGTGCCATTATTATTTTATTCAATAATATATATTTGGAAATTATATAAACGTAAAATTTTATTTATATTTATATATTTATTTGCCTTCCTTTGGTGATTGATTAATTTGTATAAATTTTTACTTTGTACTTTTATTTTGCATTTTGTTTAATGGCACTAATTATGTATTATGTATGTATATGCTGAATGTACCTCTATTGGATGTATTAAAGCTTATATTAATAAATAATAATAATAATAATACGTATGTCACAATTAGACAAAATAAATCAATAAAAGTGTTAATATCATTGCAAAATGAAATGACGGAAATAACCTACCTTGTCGATATATTTTTGAATTAGTTGGGATAAAAGTGCAGCACTTGCGGGAGCATATTCGGACGGCTTCAATAGAACACAATTTCCCGCAGCTATGGCTCCAACCAGAGGAGATATCGTTAAATTTATTGGAAAGTTCCATGCACCGATAATTAAAACAACACCCAATGGCTGTTTCTGCACACTCAAATAGTCCATGGAAGTTACAAACGAGTTGGGTAACTGTACAAAATATGCACTATTATTGTTATTATCATTACTATATTTAAAATAAACTTTTTTAAATTGTAAAATATAAATTACAAACCATCAGTAAAAAATATGTACCACTCACTCTCTTTTCTTTTAGACACAAATCCAAATTGCTTAAAATATGACTGATGTCCAATTTGCAAAATAATACTTCCGAAACAATAGTTTCAAATTTACACTGAACGAAAATAATCATAATTTAAAAATCAAATAATTGTATTTTACTCGATGCATGTCTTTTTCCACGGCTTGTGTCATAAGTTCTTCATTTTCTGTCAACATGTTTCTAATGGAATGCAGGACATTTTTGCGTGATTCAATAGAACTCAACACTCCACTTTCAAATCCTTCCCTTAATTCGTTAACAATCTGCAAAAATGCTATGATAATAGAACTTACTTCTGTCGAATGATCCATAAGAAATTAATTGATAAAAATAAAGCTTCTTTAAATCTCCCTACAAATAAAAACGTCAAGTTGTTTATTTAAATACTTTATCATTAAAAAAATATTTAAAGTGATTAAATTGATAACGAAAACCTATTTGTACCCAATGTAAATTGTAAAAATGATCAAAAAACTTAACACAACACGTAGACACACACATTGTAAACAGACTATGCAACATAATTGTCTAATTCATATAGTTACTTCCAAATATTACTAAAATGAATGATCAGTAGTCAGCTTACCATAATTCATTATATTCAACAATGACATACAGTCAATAGTTTGCTGTAATATCCTACTTCGTGTTGACATCAAAATACATTAAACCAGTGCATTATCGCACAGCCTTATTCACAGCTATACTTAGCGCGTGCACAGGTGGCGGATAGTGGAATGACCCCCTATGAGCCAACAGAGATCATTGGAGAGGTTTAACTCGGAATGTAATTAACATTTAATGTCAGCACACCGTAAGTGTTGTTCTTTATGTATACACTACAAAAGTTGACGTTTTTGCAGACGTTTTGGTTTTCGGACTACTCCGGGTGATAATAACCGGCGGGGGATGTTTATCCCCGATGATAATAATAATGATGACATCAAAATATGGACTCGTCATAAACTACCACAACAAAACACCAATAACATGTATGACACACAGTGCTTATGCATGTAGCTGAAACCTGGATTTTGACAGAAAAGCTCCAACCCGTACAAACGTGCCTTACTACGACAAATGATACGGACATCGCAATATATAATTTTCTAGCGGCGTCACCGGAATAACGCTGCGTCGTGCACCACTATCTATAAGAAACTTCTTATTAGATTTGCGATCCCTGACAAACAGTAAGCGACTACTTTACTTGCCAGTCGTAGGCGTTGTAAACAAGCGCCGGCCTACTCGTTTCCTGTTTTATTGGGAAATCTGGTAGTAGAAAGGGATCTTGTGAGAGAGAGAGAGAGAGAATGCACAAGGAAACTAGCACCGAACAAAAGCACCATAATTCTGGTGATACCAGCAACATTTTGGGTTACATCTCACTCTTTCCTTTGTTTATCCTCGAAATTTACTCCGATATCGATTGTTGTTTCTCCGGTCTCGTGATCAATTTCTAGTATTATTTAACTCCAATACAGATGCCAGGTATAATATTTGTTCCAGGATTTGTTGACTTAAAGTTTGTTGCATTTGTCAAACCATCAGCTTATCTCAATCTTTAAAGGATAATATTTCATAAGCTAATTTAGCGAAATCATCCAATTTCATAGTATCTACATGCTCAGCTAGTATCGTACGTATTCTAGCATAGCTTTTAAGAAAATAGTTTCTAAAAGTCCATGTTCAATTTGTTCACCCGACAATATCTTCCGAAGTTGATTTAAATGCACTGTCAATTGCTGTTCTTCCAAATGCTTCTTTTCCAACAGCTTGAGCATATGTTAATGTTCTGGAGTGTTCGTCCTTTCTAGGAACGCTTGTTTGAGTGTATCACACAGTGCTATCTCAGGACGGTTGATAATAAGTTCACGGACTGTGTGTGCTATATGGCTAGGTAGCAGCCCTACAATGGTCTCAAATTTATCATCCTGGCATTTGATACAATACCTTGAGAATATATATTCGATGTGTACGAACCAGAGTTCTGGATCGTCAATATTAAAAGGTAAAATATAAATATTAACCAGTTGTTGGGAACATTGATTAACTAAAACCATATTTTCACTTAATACAGCTAGTATGATTAATTAAAATACAATAATACAAAAAACAAGAAAACGTATAGTAACAATAGCGTGTGCAATGTCTGTCTGCACCACGTTAACACTTAGACGATCAGAAACAGGACAATACGAGGAAAGTCAAATACTCCTATTGGTCCTCGGTTCTTAATATATCTGATAAAAACATAGATTTTAACAATAAAATAGAAAAATGAGAGAATACTTTTTTTAAAAAGTAGAAAGTAAAAATGTATCGTCACGCGATTTAAATGAATAAAGCATTGGAGCTGTGACAACATGCTCGGAAAGTTTATTCTACGCCGACACAGCCTTATTAGTAAAACGGTATGATTTAAGACGAGTCAACACTAAGTTTATAAAACTTATGTTCAGAAACTCTCAGATAGCCCTACGCAACATTAAAATATTGTGTTAGTTGATCCGTTATTATCAGCTGATAGTTCATAAAAGGTTACAAGTTGTTTCACAAGTTGAGTAGGAGTCGAACTCCTTTTGATTCTCGGTTCAAATGCTATCAGCATTATTATTTTTTTAAGAGAAACAAAAATAATATTAAATTTCAAGTTAGAGAATAAGTTAAATAAATAAATAAATAAATGTTATTGCACTAACAAGATTTCACCCTTGTTAACTAATAATGACGAGTCTGACTTAAAGTCATCAAGGTGTGAACGGTCTTCCTCTAGTGACTCCCATGGATCCGTCAACCGGTGTCATCCCTATTTTGACCGGAACTTTATCTTAGAAACAATGGCAAAGTCACTGGACTGACATCTGTGCTCGCCTCGGAAAACCGTAAACAATGGAGAGGAATTATTCATGGTGCTATGAGAACTTGGAACTAATAAAGAGGTGATCTTGACACCAAGTTTGTTGTTTTGTTGTTAATTCCTATATTCTACTTTAAGCTGATGATGCTAAGATCTGAGGCTCTAACCCAGAAGTATTGGATAATGACATCTTTAATATTAATAAGTGGGCGCTTGACAATTCACTTACACTGAATCGCGCTAAGTGTAAGTACACCACTTTTAGAAAGCCATCAGGTAATGCTTTTAAAATGTCTCCTGATGATCTTGATTCGCTTTCTCGTGGATATTTTTGCTTGTGTATAAAAATATCGAGAATTGGCGGATACCCAATTTGGTCCTCTTAAGTTGGTTAAACGGGAGAGCACCAAACTATGTAAATCGATCATTCGTTTCAGAATGTTCCATAATCGATTTATTCCCATATAGCGACTTGGAACGACAACTGGAGCTAATAAGTAAGCTTTGAAGAAATTGTCAGCATAGTCACTGTGTCAGTAGAGAATAATCCGGAGCAAGAATCTCAGGGTTAACCTTTGTCACTCTGAGACGTAGACGAAGCGAACATAAAACAGAATAATCGATATCATTCTCGCTTCCTGTTCGGCAACCTCTGTATGAGGTTAAAGATGCGAGTTAGATGAGGGGCAAGAACATCAGCACACTCCCTAAGAAACCTAGGTGTGTTCGTTTAATTTATATGCTTTATATAAGGCCCCATCTGGAATATTGTGTTCAGGTGACAGCACTCTTCCTTACGTTCGACATTAATAATTTACAAAATGTACATAGGACTGTTTCCAAACTACCTAGATTCTTCAAGAATATACCTTATCATCAAAGATTCCATCCTCGTAAGTTGTTCCCACTAACTGATAGACGGCTATGGGGTGACCTCATCTTGGTGCATCAATTTAGCTCTTCAAGAATACTCACTCCCTTCTTTACCTTAGCTCAAAACTCTCTTAGAGGGCATAATCGCAAGCTACGTAAACACAGGCCTACCACTAAGATAAGGCTACACCATTTTTCTCAGAGTTATAAATCATTGGAATAGATATCTCGCTGAGATTGTTAATGCCCAATCAACTCATTCCTTTAAGCGTCCCTATAACCGATTTGCTCCAACTAACTTCCATTAACCTACTTGCCTTTTTATCCATTTAGTGCAATAACATATATCATTATTTTATTTTTTACCTTATTCTCTAACTTGAAATTTAAAATTTTATTTTTGTTTCTCTTAAAATTGATAATTCTGATAGCATTTGAACCGAAAATCAAAGGAGTTCGACGCCTACTCAACTTGTGAAACAACCTGTAACTTGTAAACTGTAATGGCACAATCTAAATGAACATAACAAAATTTAAATTACAAATGTTGATAATTAAAAATAAAATATAATCCTTAGAATAATGTTAAAAAAATAATTAATTATTATCCATTTTAATAAGTATATTTAAAAATACTTAAAAAATAATTTAATGTACAATTTATAACGAGAAACTAACAATTTGAAAATGTAAATGAAAATTTTGATCGAATTAACTAGTTTCATAGTTCATGTAAAATTAATTTTATATTTGTGTTTAAAATTAAAAATTATTTTATAATAAATTAATTTTTTATAAATGTTTTATATAAATATTTAATAGTTGGATACTACTTATGCAAATATACAAGCATAATATTGAATCTTTTAAAATAGAAAAATATTCCTTAAATTATTGACGCAATTTCTAAAATTTTATAAACAAAAAGTACATTTTTAACATATTTGTAAAAATACGTTTTAAAACATATGAGGCCTACAAACCATGTATAACTTAATTATAAATTATATATTTTTTGCAACACTGATTTTTACACAATTTTTCTGTAAACTTGTAAACAAAATTTTTGTACTTAATAAAAATTTTTTTTAATAAAAAAAGAAATACATTTTAGATACTCCAGAAAACACAAATAAGTAGTGTTACGTGTTTATATTTCTAAATATCTACAAAACAATTTACAATTTTACTTAATTTAATACAACAAATAATAACAGTAATCTATTAAATGTTTTTTAATTACATATAAAAATATGTATAAAATGTAATTAATATTTTATATATTTTTTGTTTTTAAAAACTTATTAAAGAGCGTTTGTGTTGTGACAACTTTTATCATAATTTATTTTGTTTATTTGTTTACTACTTCCAATGTTTTTTAAAAAACATTTTTTAGTAGTAAACATTTTGGAGAAACCAAACTTGAGTGAACATTTAGTGCCGATAGTGAGATTTAAACTCACGCCCACCAAGGTCAAAGTTGAGCGCTATGCTGTAGACTATTCCTGCTGAATCTAGGTAACATGCCCTCCAAATGCTTGTACATGGTCTAGTTACAGCTTATAGGTTAATACATGAGTTGAGTAAGAGTAAAACTTCTTTTGATCCTTGGTTCTAATTATCAATGATATCAGTAAGATTTGAGGGAAAACATGAAATGGATGGTGAGGTAAAGGGGGATTAGTCACAGAAAAAATATTTGAAATCAAGATAAAATTAAGGTGGATAGTGGAAATTGATAATTATAGAAAACGAGCAAAAATTATAAATATAAAATAATAATAATAAAACAAGTGCCTATTACAATGCAAAAAACACTGCAATAATCTTCAAAAAAGAAGAAAAAGAAAAGGATGAATAACGCTTTAATGGACGTGTAGCGTGACGCGCGCCTCACTTCGCACGTCTTAGTTGCTGTACTTAAAATTACATTTAGAATAATGTGCTTAAGTAACCGCTCCAAGACTAAAATCTAATATTTATAAGTTGTACAACATACAAAGAGATGTTACTAAACTGCCTCGGACTCTCCACAATTTACCATGCTAACAGGATACAAGATTGTTTACGAATTAAATATTTTTAGGTTTTTAATTGTTTCAAGTTTGCAGAAAAATAAGAAAGTAAAAGAGGATTTGCCGCAGAAAAAATATGGAATTATGACAAAATCTAGCTAGATAGTAATACAGCTAATAATTATAAAAAGCAACTAAAAATAATAAATAAACATAATAATAATAAAACAAGTTTTGTATTACAATGAAAAACACTGCAGTAATTTTTTAAAAAAGGAAGAAAAAGAAACTTTTTTTAAGTAATAAACGGCTCCGAAATAAACTCATTCTGACGTACCAGTTTATTAATTCTGGTATTATTTTTTTTTTATTACAGCTTAATACTTTGTAAAAAAAGTATTATTTAAAATTGAAAAAACACAAAAGTAATTTCCTACTAAGTGGTCATCACTTTAGTCACAAAATTATTCCAGCTTCGAATAAGTTACATTTTCATGGTGTTTTAACCTCTTTACCTCAACTCTTGAAAATGGCTTATAATCAATACGTATTTTCTAATTTTACCTAAATTAGTTTTTTACTTTATTTTTTAATTATTTAATTATTTAATTAAATTTTTTCTGATACTAATGAATACACTAGAACCGAGCATCAAAAGGTCTTTCTCCTAACTCAAATCATGTACCAATCTATAACTTGTAACCTGTCAACTTAACTCAATTTGATAAAACGCTGTAAAACCTGTAAATCCTTGTGTTATTAATACACATTTACTGAATACATTTAATTATATTAACTAAACATTAAAAAAAAATATAAAAAATATTTATATTAATTAAAATTTTAACTAGTTTTTAAATAAATAAATTTTACAACATGTATGGTAAAAATAATGACATTAAATTAATTAATCAGACTATTTAATAAAAATGTTGTCATAACAACTTGCAAAAAATCAAAAGTACAATAATATGGTTGTGGACATTGAACTTAGCGATAAACGTGCCCAATTTATTGCTGAATATGTATTAATATCTTTTAAATTAAAGCCCGATAAATGGATGAAGTTATGGAATGTTGATGAAATGCAAGAAAAGATATTGTCATTTTTTGATAAGACAGATAATACGCAAATATTTATTGTTTTATTATCTTCAGGAATTTTAACTGCTCAAACTGATTTTCCTGTAACTACAAAATCAAAAGCATGTTTTTTTATGAAAAAGGCAAAAGAAGCTATTCCAAAGGATGCTCTATTAAACAAGTACCTTTTATATGGTGATTTATCGTATAACCCATTAGAACATTTTTCTACTTTTATTGATGAAGTATGCAAATTATTTTAAATTATTATTATTATTTATTATTTATTATCATTTATTATTATTTTTTTAATTATTTTTAAATTATTTTTTGTTAAGGTTTTATTACCAGTGTTGTCTAATAGAAAGAATTATTCAACATGGCCTACAGTAATTTATGATGATGTTATTAAACATGCTCACAGTTTGAAACGTCAAACTGATATTGTCGTTGGTCAATCTAAAGGAAAAACATTTTTGCCTTTACCAATTGAACAAGAACGATTAAAAGAACATAGTAAAGATGGGTAAATTTTTTTATTGTTTTCATATGATTTTAATAAACTCATATATGCATATACGTTATATACAACTTTAACAATTTTAAACATAAAAAGAATTTGAAATCTTTTTTACCGTTAACATTTTTTTAAAATGTTGTTATTTATCGTCGTTGGAGACGTGGTTATGTCTTTATTATTTCGGAATTTATATAACACATTGGAAAAAAGACTTTAAAAGTTTTATAAACATAAAAAATAATAATATTGTTTTTAATTAATAAATAACATTTTTATAATTGTCTTACTGTTTCTAAAAATTGACAATTTTATCCGGTATTTTAAGGTTATCTTTTTTGTCTTAAATGCTGCTTATGATATAAGTATATTTTAAGATAGTTTTTAGATAATTTGAGTGTGTGCTTACGCTTATCTGTTAAAGTAATAATTTAATTACATTGCTGTGCACTCCACGTTATTCTACATCTAGGATACACTACACTGCATGTAGAGGTACGGAAACAGGATTACCAGAATTATTAGAGATAAAGATTTTATAAGTATAACTGAAATCTTTAAAATTATTAGCATTTTAATATTTAGTTGTAAATTTAAAAGTGAAATAAATAAAATATAAATTAGTTTTTGATAGTTTTTACGTAAACTTAATTTTTATAGTGTTAACATTATTGTTTTATATATTAATTAAATATACTTATTAATGTTTTTAAGTTTTTAAATTTAAGTAAGTAAATAAATTTTGTTTTTGTTAATTTTTAAAATGTTATTTTTGATTGTGTTTAAAATTATTTTTTTAATTTTGTAATTAAATTTGTAATATAAATTAAACATTTATATATAGTTGTGTAAAGAAATCTTTATTTTTTTAAATGTATAACAATTGTAGTTGTAACACATTTTTTTATAAATATAAAAATTTTATTTAATATTTAATTTTGTTAATGCAATTATTTTTGTTGTTTATTTTTTAATTTGTATACTTTCCCAAGAAAATATGATGCATTTTCAATATTACATTTTAGAAAAATTAATCGAAATTTTGTATATGCAATTGAGTCAATTGTTATTGACTGGTCTCATCAAATTTATCGAGCTTTGATGAAAACTTCAGCTCAACCTCTACTTGATGGTCAACATCCAACTCCGCTAGTTGAACTTGATTTTTGGACTGCAAAAGTAGAAAATTTTAAAAATATTTATTCACAATTAAATACACAAAAGGTTAAACAAATGGCTCAAATATTAGAACACGCAAATAGCAGTTATTTTACTCCTTTTAAAGAAATGTTTAAATCTGTTGTAACTGGTTAGTTTTTTGTATTATTTAAGTTTGTAGTTAAAAGTTTGTTTTATTTATATTGTGTAAATGTTTTAAAACATATTGAAGCATTTAAACTTAGATAATTATTTGCAATGATACATAGTAGTGTAAAAATTATTTATTGGTTTTATTATACATTTTATATTTTAAAATAATTTAGCATTAAGAGAAGCACAAGATATTGAATTGCATTTAAATATTATACGTAGTCAATTAGAAGATATGGAACAAGCTGATTTTGATTTACTGTTTAATTATATTGATCCTGTTTTTCATTTAATTTGTCTAATATGGGTTAGTTCACGAGGATATCGTCAACCAGAACGGATTTTAGTATTATTACAAGAACTTTGCAATCTTATAATTAATCAAGTATGCGGATTATAAATTTTTGTATTAGTAAATTTTATTACTTATTGCTTATAATAATAATTATTATTGTTTATAGATTTAGTTGCATCTATTTTTTTGACAAAAATAAATTAGTAGAAATTAAATTTTAGAGTTGTACATAAAATTAATACACATTAAGTGTAATAATTATAGTAAATTATTTTGTAACAATTGGTTTTAAATTTTAAAATATTATGTTATAATAGTTTTTTTCATTTTTGGTATATATATTTAAAACGTAATTTAAATAGATAACTTTAAAAAAATAATACTAAATAAATATATAACCGTTTTTTAATAATTAGCATTTTTAAACATTAAAATTATATAGAGCTACGTAATTTATTATTATAATGCATTATGTTAATTTTGTTATGTATTTTTATAATTTTATTTTTATTAGTGCTGCAATTATTTAGATCCTTACGAAATACTTAAAGGCGAAACTGAAGAAACTATACCCAAAGTAAAAGAAGCATTAAATGTGTTGCAAAAATTTAAAACTTCTTACAATGAACATCGTGAACAATTAGCCAATTATTTTGACTTGGTTTCTAAGAGAACTGGAGAAACCATTGAGCCAGTTTTGTGGGAATTTAAAACCGAATTGGCTTTTGGTCGTTTTGACTTATTTAAAGAACGTGTTGAATGTGTTCACGTAAGTGCAGTTTTTAAATAACATCCAATTAATTAATTGGGATGTTAATGATCATGATGATTTTAGTAATATTTATAAAGTCTCAATTTCTAATAATGGTGGTATGTATGACAATTACGTCCACATAGCGCATTTTCAGTTAGATGTATTTAAGCATTTATACCATTATGCCAAAGATTGAGCACATAACGGTATAACTAAATTTTTGCTTTGACAAGTAAGTCCAAGCATACATCTAGGGTAGTTAAAATGTACCTTAAGATAACGTATGCTAAATGTAGCCACTGGGACAATTTTAATGATGGTGAAAATTTTGTGTCTGCATCTCTAGGCAATGCATCTTACACTTGGATTAACTTGATTTAGGAACCGAGTGCACGGTGGTATAACTGGACCTTCGTCTTGACGGATGGGTGTAAGACTATAACTAGGATAGTTAAAAGGTATCTTGAGGTATGCGTATATCGTATGTAACCATTGGTCTAGGAAAAATATTCTTAACAATAAATTTGGCAAGTGTTTTAGTTTTTGGAATAATGGCGCCATTACAGAGATGCCGTTTATTAACCAAAAGAGATAATTGTATTTTTGTTTACCAAATACAAAAATTACTAATGAAAGAAAAGATGCAACTTTATTTGCTTTACAAATTAAACATAAATATTATTGGGAAGTTATTGATTATGATTATTATGATTATTATTATTAATAATATTTTAATTGATCTTTTTTCAGCATTTAATGGCAACAGCAATTGAATTTTTAAAACTTGAAAAGATTACATTTGGTGGTCTAATGGGTGGATCATTGAATCAACAAGTTATCGAAATTTACGAATTATTTTGCACAACTTACAAAGTAAGTTTAATAAGCAAATTGATTACTAATTCTTGAAATAATTTTGTTGCTCGATGCTTTTATTATTATTATTATTATTATTATTATTATTATTATTATTATTATTATTATTATTAGTATTAGTATTACTATTATTACTTAGTAATTTAAATTATTAGCTAAAGTGACTTAACAATATAGTATAAAATGATTATTTCTACTAGTGAATCGCAAAAGTTCATTACTTAGTAATGTGGGCTTTAATATATATATATATATATATATATATATATATATATATGTAACGTTTTACTATAAATACAATATATAATCAATTACCGTGGTAACGAATTTTATAGCTATTGAGAAAAGCGTTTTTTTAATAATCTAATTGATTTAATCGTCTCTGCTTAAGGTGACACCAACATTAACGTCACTTTTTGTCAAAATATTTTTAATCTTTTAAGGACAATTATTCGAATACTACTCGACATTGTAAAGTTACCAAAGTTGCAAAACTGATAGACGGCATCCTTGTGATGGAATTGGCAAAACAGCCTGACTTCCTGCCAGAGCTATTTCCTTTAGGTACATGTGGAAAACATATACCTTAAAATATATTTTAATTATTCCTAGATATATATTTGTAACCAAAGCAGTAGATGTGCACATGGTCCCAGTTGTGTTAATCTAGGTACTCCATGTCCAGGATGTACTACGTGGAACTGGCAATCAGTCATTATTATTAAAAATTGTAAATTTATAGGCATTCTTCAAATTTTCAGAATCATTAGCATCCTACAATAATAATAATAATAATAATAATAATAATAATAATAATAATAATAATAATAATAATAATAATAATAATAATAATAATAATAATAATAATAATAATAATAATAATAATAATAATAATAATAATAATAATAATAATAGTAATAGTAATAGTAATAGTAATAGTAATAGTAATAGTAATAGTAATAGTAATAGTAATAGTAATAGTAATAGTAATAGTAATAGTAATAGTAATAGTAATAGTAATAGTAATAGTAATAGTAATAGTAATAGTAATAGTAATAGTAATAGTAATAGTAATAATAATAATAATAATAATAATAATAATAATAATAATAATAATAATAATAATAATAATAATAATAATAATAATAATAATAATAATAATAGTAATAGTAATAGTAATAGTAATAGTAATAGTAATAGTAATAGTAATAGTAATAGTAATAGTAATAGTAATAGTAATAGTAATAGTAATAGTAATAGTAATAGTAATAGTAATAGTAATAGTAATAGTAATAGTAATAGTAATAATAATAGTAATAGTAATAGTAATAGTAATAGTAATAGTAATAGTAATAGTAATAGTAATAATAATAGTAATAGTAATAGTAATAGTAATAGTAATAGTAATAATAATAATAATAATAATAATAATAATAATAATAATAATAATAATAATAATAATAATAATAATAATAATAATAATAATATAATAATAATAATAATAGTTATTCCCACTTTTTGATAACTTGTACTGGTAAGCGTTCAAGTTAAAAAGTGACCTTAATGACTTTTATTGCACCTTTCAGATGTTTAACGATCAAACGTATGACGTTTTGGATCCGCTCAATAAGGAATTTGAAAATGATTACGAATCATTCAATCACAAGTCGACAGATCTCGAATTTCGTTTAGTCAACGTAATTACGCATGCCATAGACGACTGTTGTTCCATCGATCAACTTCTTAAAGTAATTTAATTATTTTTGGAGTTGAGTATGTTAACAATATGTAGATTCCAATTCAACATTTATTAATACGTACAACAACAATAAATGTTGGTTGTAAAGCCAACTCTTTACTAGTTCTATCTCTTTCAATCCCCTTTCACTGTTCACGGTTTTTGGACGTGTGTAGGGATAAGTCAGTCCAACCGACTTTACCGTTGTTTCCAAGATATAATTCCGGTCAAAAACGCGTGAAGATCGTCCCGAACAATATCTATCCAAGTACGTTTCCGACTACCTTTCCTTTTCCTCCAATCGGCATTTGGACAGGTTAAAGTTACGATATGCAGGAATGCATCAGGGTTTTTACGGAGAACGTATTCAAATCAGCACAATCTTTGTTGTCGCAATGTTAATGAAAGAAGATCGTAAAATTGGAAATTATCTCAAATTTGACATAATTCCTAGCACTCATTCATTGAACGGGAATCCAGTGGAAACCCACATATACCGCTGGGCACTTGATGCCTGCTGTTATTAGGCTAGATGCTTAATGGCATTTAATCGAAAATATACGACATGAAGGGTAAATAATCAGGAATATCACCATCATTAAAAATTGAGACTTTAAAAGCATTACTTAAGTCCTCAGGATCATTAGTATAAAAATAAATATATGCATGCATGAATGCATAAGGTGAATACTACTCCATTAAAAACAAGACTTTAAGGTTTATTTATGTGGCCTAGTGACACAGCGCTTGACTTTAACTTAGATGAGTATAAATTTGACTGCTATTGGCGGCATTAAATGACGACACTCATTCGGCTCCCTGAATGTCTAAGTGTCAAAAATTGTTCCCCGTAAGACATTCAAGCAGTAAATAAATTTAGGAACTCGGTAGCAAACAGGTAAATGCAGATAGAAACAACCAACTTGTGATTTATTGTTTGTTAAACCTACATTTCACCATGCGGTTAACAATTCCCAAAACACTAAAAATGCTTTTAAAATATTTAGCAGTAATAAAACCGTACTTATTACTTTACTTTTTTTTAGAAACACGGTATATATTACTTACAAAATTGGTTTAAGTAGTGTTTAATTTTCAAATTGAATTTCATTTAGGTGATCAGCATGCTGCATACACTACTCGATCGTCCCATTATCAAAGAAAATATCAAACCCAAATTTAAATTGTTAATTGAAAAATTGGATGGTGAAATGGATGCAGTCAAAGCTATTTTCGACAACCACGTTATGGTCGAGGAAACTAACAAGCGTACGTTTTTTTATTTCGAAATAATTACAAGAGTGAAATTGGCAGTGTAGTATTTCCTCGTTTTTGAAACATCTCAATGCCAATAAGTTTGACGAGTATTAATGAAGTTTAAATGCCCAATGATGGTAACATTCCTAACTGTCACCTCCAAGTGGCGTAACTTGGACTGGGTGCTTTTAGACGCCCAGATTAACACAGCAAGGATCGAGTGCACAGCGGCATAACTCGGCTTCCAATTTGGTGAACGGTATCAATTATGCACTCAGGGTATTCAAAAGGTATATTAAGGTATACATATATTGTATGTAACCGTGGAGCATCCTTGTCCATCTTTGCAAATAGTGGCGCCGTCACAAGGATGCTGTCGACTAGCCAAGAAATTTCGTTATGCTTCTACGTTTGTGTTACGCTTGTCAAGCCATTGAAATTGACCATGCAATATGGCAGCGAAATATGGAAAATAATGAAGAGGTGACACCATGTTACCAATCATTTGAGTCAACCGTTTAATATATTGTGCAAATAAGTGACCAACCACAATGAACAAATGAATGATTACGAAACAAACGTTCTGTAGTCAACAAGCACCTGTTTACAAAAACTTTTACAAAACTTCCTAATTTTCTATTAAGCTTATCTTTTATAGTTAAATGACTGCATGCTGTATTAATATACCCTGGATTGCCAACTTGCACCTATTCACAAAAACGAAAGCTAAATTTCACCTCTGTGTCCGATTTATATCCTAGAATACACCATATTGAGATACAGATTTAGAAATATCTATTTAACAGAAAATTAACAATTCATAAATATTACTTGGGATTATTGGCATCCGATTAATTTAGTTTTGATTCCGTCCTTATTGGTAGCCGAGTCAAGGGTGAAATATTAAAATTGTCAAATTGACTTGAATAGTAAATCTACTTGGTTTCAGTCAACTAGAAGAAACAGAGTACAGCTGTTTCATCTTTGTTTGGAATTATTAGCAGTGCATACCGGTACAACATATGTAGCCGTTGGGTTAAGGGCGATGACCCTAACAAAAAGTCAGGCAGTTTCATTAATCTTTGTGAACAGTAGCGACACCACAAGACATTTTGTTATTTTCCTACGTTTGTTGCGCTTATCAAGCCATCGAAATCGATCGTTTGCTATGTCGTATAAATATGGAAAATAATGATGAAGTGACATCATATTGCCACTCAAAATGAAATATGACTAACTAGTTCACATTTTTCGTCATTTTCTTTCAGTTTTGGAAACCAACGAAGATGCGGATGAATCAGATGACAAAGATCAAACTACACCATCCAAACCCAATCAAAAAGAATATATGGGCATTCACAAAAATATGCCCATTTTGACAGGAAACTTGAAGTGGGCCAATGAATTAAAACAGCGCATTACGTTGCCCATTGATATGATTGAACAATTGGATTTACCGTAATTAACACACAGATACATATATTTATACTTAAAATTGATCATTTGTAACCTGGCGGTACAGTGCTCGATTCGAACCTTGATGGGGATATGCTCGATCCTCACCACCACACTATATGTGGGCCCACATTCGGTTTCGCTAAAATGTCCACTGCTGAAAGATATTTCACGTAAAACATCGAAAGTAGTAAACATTAAATTAATATTATTACTGGGATACTGATGATTTTGAAAATTTGAGTAATACTTGCAAAGTCCCAATTTCCAACAATGGTAATATTTCTGACTTTTCCTCCTCCATGTGGTGCATTCTGGACAGGTATCTATAGGCATCAGGGGCTAGTACATACCGATATACCTGAGATTCCGCTACGATACTTAAAATGTATTCTAAGCTTTATGTATATCAACGTAGTCGTTGGAATAAGGGAGGTAACTCTAACAAAAAATCAGGCGACTTCGTCAATCATGGAGAACAGTGACGCCGTTACAAGGATTCCGTCTATCAACCAACTAACTTTGTTGTTTTTCTACGTTTGTTACGCTTATCAAGCAATTGAAGTCGATTGTTTAATGTGCCCTTTTATTTGTTAATTACCTCTGTCATTTCGGCAGTCATTGTTTAAAATCGATATTACCTCAATTTCTAATCAATTATGATGGTTACAAACTACGTACTGAGGTCACACAAGTGAGCAGAGGTGAGTTAATGCAAGTCACTGTTTCGTGACTAATAATGAATCTTACAATACATGGAAGAAATGAACATAGAAAATTGTAAGTACGTGTTTTTTTTTAAGTACCGAGATAGCAGATATGGGTAAGGCTCTTGACTCCTAAGTACATCCTAAGATACATGTCGCACCAGGGACATTAAATGCAAGTCTTTATCCAAGGCTTTGATAAACATCTACCTGCGTTTTTTGTCAAACATTGGAGCAATGAATTGTCGAATTTTTATAACTTTTCAATTACTGTTTGCTATTACTAACCCATCTTTCGTTGATTTAGCATTTTCGAAACAAAAGACGGATCTGTTGTCAATACAAAGTTCAAACAAATTACGGAAATGCTTGATGCGTAAGCATAAATAATTTGTCCAATTCTATAATCATGTTGATTTTCCCATAAACTTTTTATTTATTATTATTCATTCCAATGCCCTTTCGTAAAACCACCAGATTGTTCCGTGTGATTGTACATTAGATTTTGGGTATTGAAAGCCCTGTATATATCGGAGGTTGCGGGTTTATTCAAATTTTGCTTAGCACCTGTTATCGAGATCATGCTTTCACCCCTTTGCTTTAATTTTATGGAACGGTGTCTTCTTATTGTTTCTTCAACAGGATGCTAACCTTGCGTTTTGACAATCATCTATACTTGGGATTGACTGCGGTGGAGTCAATTAGCATTTCAACCCAATCCAAAATCACGAGAAAGAATGAAAAATCATGACGTTTACGCATCATTGAGTAAACACGTCTAATCAACTGAGCAATTGTAATTGTTTACAATTTTACTTGAGAATAGAAATTGAACTAAGTTGACCAAATGTGTAACCCAAATAACAGCATTGTTGAATTTTTATAATGAACGTGCCCCTATATTTTACCAATAACGTTTCTCACTACAAAGTGTTGAGAAATTGAAACACTTCCTAAACTATATTAGCCTATCCTACTTGGTCTAAGCACTTATTAACCTTGATTAAAATGACCTTCAATTTTATTGATTAATTTCCTCATATGTACTTGTTTTCATCACATGACTACTGTATTTGAAAGGCATAAGATTATTACAGCCAATGGGCGAAGCTAGAGCACAAAGTTTTGATCATGGCCTTTCAAAAATAAATATTGCTCAAAATAAAACCATTTCAGTATGCTACAGCAAAGAAGAGGGCTCATAATTTTGATGACAGGATCTTTAATACCACAAACTGAAAATACAATTATATCGAACAATTGTGTTTCCTCATGCTCTTCATTTTAATTTAATTGACAATAAATAAATATCACACACAAAATACAATAGTAATGCTCATCCGTTCCGCCTGTCACCTCTCCCAATATTCCACTTGTAATAGAACAATGTTAAACGCAACCGAATTGGACTGTTTTTAAACGTTAATCACATGATAACTTTTTACAGTACGTTTTTTCATTTTCCCAATTGACCTTCAATTTACCTAATCATCCAGCTACGAAAGTCGAAAGTATGACGAATGGTCGGCCACCGTCGATGAAATTTGTGCATTCAATTTGTCGCAGCCTTTGTTGGTCCGCGATTCCGTCACCAATTTGCTTTCGGTCAACTTCGATGGCAAAGTAAACATTTCAATAATTTTATTTTTACTACTTTAAATGTTTTACGAAAAGATGCGTTGTATTTCGGCAGTTGACATTTTGGTGAAGCCGAACGTGGGCCCGCATTTGATGGGTCGGTAGTGGGATTCGAACTTATGTCCACTGATGTTCGAGTCGAGCGCTGTACCGCTAGACCAACCCATGAGCCACTGTTTGCAAAAATTGATCAGTCTGTCTGATTTTTGTCGGAATTTTCTTCCTTAATTCAATGTCTACATATGGTATACGTCTATCTTGAGATACCTTTTAAGTATCCTAGGTGTATGTTCGCATCCATCTGCCAAGGCGGAGATTCAGTTATACCCGCAGTGAACTCTGTTCCTAATCTGTTTTAGTCCAGGTACACGAGTATGTCATTTGGAGATAACAATTAGGAATACAACCAGCAAAACAACAACAAAGTCTCGTTGACATTCAAGATTCTGCCCAATCGAAGATTGGGCTTCCTTTTGGCTTTTACTCAACCCTGTCATCTGTGTAACTCTGTCATCCAGATACGTGCGATTACTTCTTTAACGTTGGCTGCCGGTATGGCGTCCTCTTGTATTGTTCTCGTAGCAGTATAAATTTTTTACAGAGGCCAGGTTGCTAACCTTGTGCTCAAATCATCCTCTTTTATTCAGGCTTGGGACTGGCTAGATTGAATCAAGGATTGAACAAGGATTACTCGGATATATATTGTACTTAAATTATTGTTGTTTTTTTAAAAATTATTTGATAATGAATAACAAGTTACAATTGTTAAAATTCATCTATCATGCCACACACACACATACGAAAATCAGCTTGTAGCAACACTGCGCGAAGTCAAATATTTGAACATTCGATCGAAGGAGACCGTGCCAAATTCGGCGATCAAGTTGTACGAACAAAACGACGTGTTGCGCAATTTCCACATCAGTTTGGACATGGTGGCCAACTCGTACGTCTATTTGACCAAAGACATTTTGCCAATCGAATTGGCGTTGGTCGACGCCGAATTAAAAGAATTCGACGAACGCGTCCAGTTGGCCGAAACATCGTTGAATTGGGAAAATAACGGTGTGTTCGTGTTCGTGTTCGTGTTGTTGTTGACAAAGTTGTTTCTATGTTTGTGTAACTCTACCGTAGCCGATCCCAAGTCCGGTTGAAAAAGGACGAGGGTTTGAGCCCATAATTAACAACCTGGTCATGGCAACACAAGGGGACACAATTTTATTAAACTACGATAAATAAATGAACGCACAAAAGCTAAAATTTATGTTGCTACAGAAACAATAAAAGGATGTTGTTTGGGCAAAGAATGGCAAAGAAGGGATTATATGACTCAAATGATAGGGTTGACCGAAAGCTGAAGGAAAGCTCAATCTTACTTGGCTAAATTCTACGTTTGCCGCCCGAAAGACAATTGAAGATGGCAAAAGAAAGGTTGGTAGACCGTAGAAAACTTGGCTAATAACCATTCGGGAAGATCTAATTGAAATGAATGTCTCATGGGGTATCAAACAAAATTGTTAGCAAATTGGTCGAACACATGGAATCCTTTTGTTGCTCCATGTTCTTTTCTGTTGTCCTATGCAAAAGGGTTTTGTAATAATAATAATAATAATAATAATAATAATAATAATAATAATAAATAATAATAATAATAATAACATGATAATGCCTATGAGCACCCAGTCTAGGATGCACCACGTGGATGAGGAACAATTGGGAATATCACCATTATTAGAAATTGAGACTTTATACGTATTACTCAAATTTTCAGGATAATTAATATCCTACCTATTGATAAGTACTATCATTTTTAGATTAGAATGTTTGAATCCCAGATATTGTTTAGGATTACATAAATTTATTATTTCCAGATTTGAAGCGTATTTTACTCATCTACTGCTCGTTTTATGTATGAAAAAAGCGTAAATAAGTGATCCAGTTTCCTGACTATCAAACAACACTTTTGTGACGCTGCAACTATTTACGAACATCAACGAAGCTTTCTGATATTTTTGTGTCAAGGTTACTGCTCTTAGTCCAATCGTTCATAACTAACCAAAATCGTTTTGAAGCTATTATTATGGTGACAGAAATTACTTAAGACTATAATTTAGCAATATATACAACTCTCACAACAATAACCGCAAAAATGTGATTATTTAACTAAAACCACTCTAGCAACTACATAGCATACAAGAGAAACGTCACTTCGATTATAAAATATACAATTCTATATAATAATTGAAAAAAAACTATAATTATATATACATATATATTGTAAGTAATAAAAAATTGTATAAAATATCAACTGGTGTAAAATCGAAAATAGAGTAAAATGATTAACATGATTTATAACGTCAACTATTAATTTAAAAAAACAAATTACATGCAATTTTTTAGTTACCAAATGATTAAGAACATTACAAAGTTTAAAAAATTCAATATATTTGAATGTGCGTTTAACATCAATTTTAAGAATTAGCTATTGTTCATTTTTAATAAAATTAAGCATACAAAATAATAATAAGCTAATTATCATTAAAATGATATAACTTCAACTTCATATCGACGTTTATTTAGAAGTAGCTTTTGTCATATGCTATTTTGGCCGACTCAGCCATTTAAAATAAATATTTCTAATGTATATATAAAGAAACTATTAAGTACTTGATATAATTTTTAATTCTCAATATTGGTTTTTACGAAAAAATAATTGGACATAACAAATAAATTTAGATTTAATACTCTTATAATTTTTTGCGTTAATTTTTGAAATGGCTGTACACGTATGTGTATGTTTGGATTTATTGATCAATTAGTGAAACACATTAGACAAATGTCTTTCCATTTATTTTCTATATAAAGAAGAGATGTAGCGATATAACTGATTCTTTGTGACTACACCAGTGATTATAAAGATTGATTAGGATGTTTTGAATTTGCTTTAGTTGTTACTGCTTGGATGTTGTTCAGAAAACAGTTTTTAGCCAGTTGGCCTTGAGCAAATTTGAACGGGGCCCCGCATTTAGTGCAGGCGGTGGTACTGAAACCCCATATCCACCCAAGTTGTCGTCCAGACCTACCTACTTCGAGTGCACGCATCCGTCAAAACGTTGTTCAGTCGGATTTTGTGAAGTTGTCTAATTGTATTTTCTTGTATCCAGAAGCATGGGATTATATTCAGAATACACGCGACCAAATATTGGATTTGAAGCGCCGCGTCGTCCAGACGCAAGAAAATGTCCAACAAATTCACACGTTGATGGCGAGTTGGGCCAAGTTGCCTCTATTCGAACGCAAAGATGGAAAACGCGAAGCACTGCTCGGTCTCGACGACCGTGACGACCGCTGTGCCAAACGATATGCCGAAATTACCGAAACTGGAAAACAAGTTGTTCAGCTGCTCGAAGTAGGTTGGAAAGTGACCCCTATTGGGTTGTAGTTTTTTCTGTTTAAATTTTTTCGAGTTTCTAACGAGACACATTGGGTAATAAGTAGGAGTTTCCAGTGTGCATACGGTTTTTGGTAGATTTACTTACATCAATACTGGTAAATAAGTTATTTGATGTGTATAACTCAAGGTCGTAAATGTACACACTATCTAAATAATGGTTTATATTATTTATTATTACTCACATTCATTTATTACTTATTTACTTATTTTTTGGTCATTTCTAACAACCATATATATATATATATTTAAAAATCACATTTATTGTCAATTTCCAACTTTCCAATAGCCGCTATATTGTTGGACATTTTCAAGTAGTTATTTTATTGATACATGTATGTGTGTCATAATACTTGAATTATCTTATATACAATTGTTTAGGAAAATAGAAATTTGCTCAACGCATCACAAGATTCAGAGTCATGGTGCAATTATGTTGAATATATTGACAAAATAGTCGAAAATGGCCTGATCCAAACGATTGAATGTAGTCTCAACTATTTACTATTGGAAACCGAAGATCAACAAATAACAGCGGCATTGTTTGAATCGCAAATGGAGTTGCAAGTAAGACCATCATTATACTGCTAAATATTTAAGTGACTAGCACCGGTCTGTGGTCGAGAATCATCTTTGTACAGTTGTTCAGGTAATAAAATGGGACAAAATGTACTTGTAATTGTCATCAACTTCTATTACACTAAAAAAGCAAATAAATAAAAATTCAACCAATGAGAGTTAGCAAATATGTAAAACAAGCACACCTTGTAAACCAATAAGAATTATTTATTTTTCGGCAGATTTTGGTGTTGTGCAGACGCCGTTTTGACCAATGAGAGTTACCAAATGTGAGGTAGAAAAATGTATAAATGCGCGATTTTGTTAAGGGTTTTGTAAACCAATGAAAGTTTTTTTCTTATTCAACCATTTTGGTGTGAGTTATTATCTACATAATTTTCGTTTTTATCCAGACTCCCTACATTCTATTCCATCCGTCTATGGACGTTGAATCGGCTAAAAGTTTATTTTCATTTATCGAAACAATTATTAATGATACTTACAAACAAGCATCGTTTATTCCGCAATTGGCGAATCAAAATCAACATGAAAATTACATGGTAAGCGATTTGGATGTTTTGTACCGGAATGCTGGGTTTTTTACTTATTGCATTTGGTTTTTTAATACTTGAATGTTTGGCAGAAAAGACGTATTCTGGCAAATGGATATTTAGTAACGCCGGTGTACATTTAGTGGGCTGGTAGTCAGTTTTGAAACTCTTTTTGCCCAGTTTTGAATATGGCGCTTTAGCCAAATTTACGATTCTACTACTTGTCGATAGGACTTTGAATTTGGCACGTAACAGTGGAGACTTTACAAAACCTCAGGATTATTAGCATCCAATAACGAAGTGACTCTATCACTAATGAAACACTTATTGTTATTACTATTAATATTATTATTATTATTATTATTATACATATAGAATAAAATGATTGACAATAGCGAACTGTCGGAGAAGCGCAAAATCCTTTTAGATCGTGTCGAGGCCGGAATGAAAAAGGCGCTAAATTACCAAGCCAGTTTTGACACATACGCCTACTTGTGGATTGACGACCGAAGTGAATTTATGCAGCAATTTCTTACTTACGGTCAAGCACTGAGTCCTGAAGATTTAGAACTTATCAGTGCCGGACTCCAACCAGGCGGTGATGTCGATGCAGTCGAAGAGGGTCAGGATTCCGGTCCAATATACAAACCGCCCACTTTGGACCAGTTCAAGGAACAAATTGATTATTATGAGAAGGTTTATGAAGAGGTGTGATGGATTATTATAATTTCTATTATTAGTATTACTATTATTATATTAATAATATTCCTGACTGTTCATCCTCCACGTGGTGCATTCTGGACTAGGTGTCCATATGCATCTAGACTAATAATAACAGGGACCGAGTGTACAGCGGTATAACTGGGATCCCTTTATAGAGGGTGGATGCAAGCATACATCCAGGATATTTAAAAGGTATTTTAAGGTATACGTATGCTAAAGGAGTTAACCCTGACAAAAATCAAATGGTCGTCAATCTTTGTAAACACTGGTGACCTCACAAGGATGTTGTGTACCAGCCAAGAAAATTTGTTACGCTTATCAAACCACCGCAGTTGATTGTTTGATGTGCCGTATATATATGGGAAATAATGGAGAGGTGACCACGTCACTAACCAAAATGAATGAATGAAATTATTACTATTTGTATTCATATTACAACTATTTACAACTATTTTGCACACCATTAATATTCCTTTTGTTTGTTGAAGGTTGGAAATTTGGATGGTTCTACCAAATTTGACTCCTGGTTACGAGTGGATGCTCGGCGCTTCAAACAAAGTTTGCTGAACATTATCAAACGGTGGAGTTTGATGTTTAAACAACATTTGATCGAACACGTTACTACTAGTTTGCAGGATTTGAATCAATTTATTCAGGTTATATATATATATATATGTCTTTAATCATTTGTTAAATGAAAAAATTGTATGTAATCCATATTTTTGTTAATAGTTGTCGTTATAAATCATGTTAATCATTTTACTCCATTTCCGAATTTACACCCGTTGATATTTTATACAATTATTTTTTACTTTTAGTACATATGTATTACAGTTTTTTCAATTATTATATAGTATTGTATATTTTATAATTGAAGTGACATTTCTCTTGTATGCTATGTAATTGTTAGAGAGGTTTTAGTTAAATAATCACATTTTTGCAGTAATTGTTGTGAGAGTTGTACAGTTGTAATTTAATCGTCCTAATAGTATTATTTTATTTTTCAGCTCAACTTTAAGCAATATAATGTATTCATTTGTTGGTTAGTGACATGGTCACATGTAGGTGCAACTAGATTTTCTTTTTGGTGGATGAATGCAAGCTTACACCTATCGTACTTATAAGGTATCTTGAGGTATATGTAATAGTACAAGTAGCTATTGAGCTAAGAAAGACAATCTTTATTAATTTTAACCGTCACACGAATACCAATATTATCGACCAATAACATTTATTACCGCCCTGTCTATGCTTGCTGTGTAATACAAGGTTTTTTGCATATCAAAAATGAGAGACAAAAGGTATCTATGTCACCAATTAAAAATGGTATAGATACGAAAAGAAAAAACAAAAAAAAACCGACAAAAGTTAGCGGTAAATCCACATTTCCATTAATTCCAAATTCGCATAGCATCTCGTTATTCACAGTTTTCGGAGGC
This sequence comes from Cardicola forsteri, assembly GCA_025895645.1. Taxonomy (NCBI): domain Eukaryota; kingdom Metazoa; phylum Platyhelminthes; class Trematoda; order Strigeidida; family Aporocotylidae; genus Cardicola; species Cardicola forsteri. Next base: position 141,627 of record JAKXYG010000455.1, read on the forward strand.
GTATAGGGATATGTCAGTCCAACCGATTGAACCATTGTTTCCAAGATAAGATTCCGACCAAGATAGTGTGAAGATTGTCCCGAACAGCATCCGTCCAAGTACATTTCTGACCACTCTTCCTCCAGTCGGCATTTGGAAGAGCCACGTTTACCATACGTGAGATTGCATCAGGATTTTTACGAAGAACGCGGTCAAACCATTGCAATCATTGTTGTCGCGATACCAATGATGGAAGATATTGAAATTGAAGGTCATTTCGAATTTGGCGTTTGCTGATCTTTTTCTTATTATTTTACAACATTTACAATTATAACTGTATTCAAACATCTATTACTGGAGTGGTCTAGAGGTACCGCGCTCGACTTGGACCTGGGTGGGCATCGGGGGGTTCGAATTCCACCACCACCACCGGCCCACTAAATGTAGGTCCACATTCGGCTTTGCACCAATATGAACTGCTGAAAGATTCAAAGTAGCAAACATACAAATACACATTTCCCTTTCCATCATCAGGTTACCAATTCGGGATTGTCTGTCGACTTGCAAGAAGGCGACTACAACAGTTTGGTCAACGTAATGGAACATCTCGGTCATGTAAAAGATCGTCAACTAGCTACCGACGAAATGTTCGAACCGCTCAAACAAACCATCGAATTGCTCAAGACGTACAATCAGGAAATGCCCGACGATGTGCATCAATTGTTGGAAGTAAATTGAAAACAATTTAATTTCAATTTTATGTTGGGCATAAAATAATGATTTTAGTGCCTATGTTGTTCATTAATGTATAAAGTTTCAATTTCCAATGATGGTGATAATCCTGACTGTTTGTCCTCTACATGGTGCATCCTGGACTAGGTGCCAACAGAAATATTAAAAAAATAATTAATTAATTATTTTTTAAATATAGATTAATGTTTTTTAATTTTAATTTTTTTTTATGAGGTAATAACAACATAAATTTTGCGTTGTAGAAACGTAAACTTAAGGTAATAAAATGCATTTTTGAATAATGATTTTAAGCACATTAATTTAAAATGTATTTATTAATTTATTTTACAAAATGTAGTAATTTAAATACAAGTGTTAATAATTTTATATTGTTTACTTTTAGCTTAAAATGCACTTTGAACTTATGCTGTTATCATAACATATATATAAATTAAATATAAGAATGTTATATTTAAATAACAGTAACTTACTAATTAATTCTCTAATTTTTTGTGTTAATTATTAGTTAATTTTTAAATATTTAATAAGTAGACATTAATTTTTACAGAAAAACATTAAAAGATAGATTAATTTAAATTTTTTTTTAATTTTCAACACTAATTTATTCAAGGGGTGTCAATGTCTACTTACATAAATGTTTCTAGCACCGATTTATTTATTCAAAATATTAATGATCATCGACAGTCGATGATTGTGCATGTGTACATCCTTCTTTATGTCAAAATAGGTTTTGCCAGAAAAATGGAACAATACGAAAAAACAGACCATTTTGATGAAACAAACGGTAGCACCGTTGCAAAACAACGAAGTTGCTTCGATTCGCCGCAAATGCGCAAGTTTCGATGTCAAACAATACGAATATCGCGAATCATTTCGCAAAATTTCCGCATTTTTGTACAATTGTCAAAATCCGTATCAAATTTTGGATGAGGCAAGTTGTTTTTTATCCAATCTATATTATTATTATTATTATTATTATTATTATTATTATTATTATTATTATTATTATTATTATTATTATTACTATTATTATTATTATTATTATTATTATTATTATTATTATTATTATTATTATTATTATTATTATTATTATTATTATTATTATTATTATTATTATTATTATTATTATTATTATTATTATTACTATTATTATTACTATTATTACAAAATCATTTTGCTTTAAAATAAGTATGGGGCAACATGGGATAACAGTAGCAGAAAAAACATCAATTAAGTCCCATAAGTTAAAAAGAACATATGGGACAATAAAATGATTCCATTAGTTCGAACATTTTTGTTTGATCCCCCATAAGACTTTTATTTAACATTTATTGGCCATGTATCTCTAGCACAGTTAAAGAAAGACGATTAAAATGGATTGGCCATGTTTTACGTAGACCGCTCAGTCATCCAGCCAGAATAGTTATGGAAGCCCACCCATTACCCGGATGGAAAAGAAGGCCAGGCGGCCAACGGAAAATTTGGACAGACATTGTAGCATGCGAACTCAGTCCTTTTATTTATGCTAAGCCCTCTACCGTCCAAATAAATTATTTAAATGGGCGTCCGTTTGTTTACCCTATGCAGCCACCAGAGATCATTGGAGGGGTTTAACTTGGGATGTAATTAACATTTAATGTCAGCACACCTCAAGTGTCGTTCTTTGAGTACACACTACAAAAGTTGACGTTTTTACAGACGCTTTGGTTTTTGTTGGACTACCCTGAGTGATAATAACCGGTGTGGGATGTTTATCCCCGATGATGATGATGATGATGATGATGATAAGACTTTTAGTTCAATTAGATTTTCCCAATGGTTCTTAGCCAAGTTATGTGTGGTCTACCCCAACTTTTTTTATGCCATCATCAATTGTCTATTGCAGAATTGTTATTGCTGGTCTTTTGTCGAATTGGGCCAAGCAAGATTAAACGTCCTTTCGGGTTGCACTTAATTCTGTCATTTGGGTTGTGCAATTACTTCTTTGTCAGAATGGCGTCCTCTTATTATTTTAGTAGCAATATAGATTGATTACAGGTTCCTAACTTTGCGCTCAAACCGTCCTCCCCTATTTAGACTTGAGACTGGCTAGATTGATTCAGTTCAATTATTATTATTTTTTGTTTCATGTTTTCAACAACATACAACAATTTGTTTCTTTTGGCGTCAGAATCACAAAAATTTGACCAAACTGGAAATTGAAAAACAGGAATTGCTGACGTCGGCCAGTTTGTTCGAAGTCAACGTTCCCGACTTCAAACAAATTAAACAGTGTCGCAAAGAGTTGATTTTGTTGAAAACATTGTGGGACTACATCTACTTGACCCAAATTACAATCGACGATTGGACGTTGAGTTCGTGGCGCGAAATCAACGTCGATCAACTCGACATGGACTGCAAAAAGTTCGCCAAAGATTTGCGCAGTTTGGACAAGGAGATGCGTGCTTGGGACTGCTATTTGGGCATTGAGGATAAAGTCAAAAATATGCTCACCTCTTTGCGTGCCGTCAGCGAATTGCAAAATCCGGCCATCCGCGATCGACACTGGATTCAGTTGATGAAAGCTACGGGCGTCTATTTCGAAATGAAGGCCGATACAACGCTCATGGATTTGTTGTCGCTCAATTTGCACGAATTCGAAGACGAAGTACGCAATTTGGTCGACAAATCGGTCAAGGAAATGAGCATGGAAAAGTTGCTCAAAGAGTTGAACCAAACGTGGACTCAAATGTCGTTCGAGGACGAACCGCACGCGCGAACCCAACTCGTGCTGCTCAAAGTTAACGAAGAATTGATCGAAACGTTGGAAGAAAATCAAGTCCAGTTGCAAAATATGATGACGTCGAAATATATTGCCCATTTTTTGGACGATGTATCGGAATGGCGCAACAAATTGTCGGTTGCCGACCAAGTTATTGCAATTTGGTTCGAAGTTCAGCGTACCTGGTCGCATCTCGAGTCGATTTTTATCGGATCGGACGATATTCGCAAGCAGTTGCCCCACGATTCCGACCGATTCGATCGGATTGATGCCGATTTTCGAGGTCTGTTGGCCGAAATTGGCGACAATCGCAACGTCATTCGGGCAACAAGCAAACCGAAATTGTTCCAACGATTGGAAACGATTCAAAAGGATTTGGTGTTGTGCGAAAAGGCGTTGGCCGAATATTTGGAAACCAAACGTCTGGCTTTTCCCCGTTTCTATTTCGTATCGCCCACAGACTTGTTGGACATTCTGTCCAATGGTAACGTGCCCCAACAGGTGACCCGACATTTGACCAAATTGTTCGACAGTATTGCCGACTTGAAATTCAAGTCCAATTCGAAAGTAGCCTGTCGAATGTATGCCAAAGATGGCGAAGAAGTTGCTTTGTCGAAGGAAATCAATTTGGACGGGCAGGTCGAAGTGTGGCTCAACAAATTGTTGGACGAAATGCGAATTACCGTTCGGCATTCCATGTCCGAAGCTGTAGCCAGCTACGAAGACAAGGCCCGCGATCAGTGGCTATTCGATTATCCGGCCCAAGTGTCGTTGACGGGATCGCAAATTGGTTGGACGTCGGAAGTCAATATCAACTTTGCTCGGTTGGAAGAAGGCTACGAAAATGCGTTGAAGGATTACAACAAAAAGCAAGTACAACAACTCAACAGCCTCATTACGCTACTTATAGGCGAATTGAGTGGACAGGATCGTCAAAAAGTAATGACAATTTGTACCATCGACGTACACAGCCGAGATGTTGTTTCGAAATTGATCAGTCAAAAAATTGACAATGCCCAGTCGTTTACGTGGATCAGTCAACTGAGACACCGATGGGATGAAGAATGCAAAGATTGTTTTGCCAACATTTGTGATGCCCAATTTCGCTATGCTCATGAATATTTGGGAAACACGCCACGATTGGTTATTACGCCGCTTACCGATCGATGCTACATTACACTGACCCAGTCGTTGCATTTGACGATGAGTGGAGCTCCAGCTGGTCCGGCCGGAACAGGCAAGACGGAAACGACGAAAGATTTGGGTCGGGCTTTGGGAATTATGGTCTACGTTTTCAATTGTTCCGAACAAATGGATTACAAGTCGATTGGCAATATTTACAAGGGTTTAGCCCAATCGGGAGCTTGGGGCTGTTTCGACGAATTCAATCGGATATCGGTCGAAGTATTGTCGGTCGTGGCTGTTCAAGTCAAGTGCATCCAGGATGCCATTCGCGACAAAAAGAAACGATTCAACTTTTTGGGTGAAGATATTTGTCTTGATCCCAACGTTGGCATATTCATTACCATGAATCCGGGATATGCCGGTCGGGCAGAATTGCCCGAAAATCTCAAGGCCCTATTCCGTCCTTGTGCTATGGTTGTTCCCGACTTCGAATTGATTTGTGAAATTATGCTTGTCGCCGAAGGCTTTACCGAAGCTCGTCTATTGGCGCGCAAGTTTTTGACATTGTACAACTTGTGTAAAGAATTGTTGTCTAAGCAAGATCACTACGATTGGGGCTTGAGAGCTATTAAATCGGTTCTTGTCGTGGCTGGTGCTCTCAAAAGAAGCGACCCGGGTCGACCCGAAGATCAAGTGTTGATGCGCGCATTGCGCGACTTCAATATACCCAAAATCGTTACCGACGACTTGCCCATATTTATGGGTCTTATAGGCGACCTATTTCCGGCTCTGGACGTGCCTAGGAAACGCGACTTGGATTTCGAAAAACAGGTCAAACAAGCTGCGATCGACTTGAAATTGCAAGCCGAAGACAATTTCATACTCAAGGCCGTCCAGCTGCAAGAGTTGTTTGCCGTCCGACATTCGGTATTCGTGTTGGGCAATGCTGGGACAGGCAAATCGATGGTGTGGAAGACGCTGAATCGGACCAATATGAATGCCAAACGCAAACCTGTGGCTATCGATTTGGATCCCAAGTCGGTGACGAATGACGAATTGTTTGGCATTATCAATCCATCGACGAGAGAATGGAAGGATGGATTGTTTTCGGTTATTATGCGCGATTTGGCCAATCTTACACACGACGGTCCCAAGTGGATTGTACTCGACGGCGATATTGATCCCATGTGGATTGAATCGTTGAATACTGTCATGGACGACAACAAAGTTTTGACGTTGGCGAGCAACGAACGCATTCCTCTTACTCCGAGCATGCGGCTGTTGTTCGAAATTAGTCACTTGAAGACAGCCACGCCGGCAACGGTGTCGAGAGCGGGCATTCTTTACATCAATCCCCAAGTAAGTTTGCAAAGGGACAAATTATGGATTCAATTAGCGATGCATTGTCGCGAGTAATATGTACAGAGTAGGGAGTACAGTCGTCAGTTACATTTCGCCATGTTTGAGTTTTGAGAATGGTGTATTTGGTCGTTGGGATCTGCCCTGTTGACCACGACATTCAATTGACAATTGACCAATTAACCGCGGTCAGCCATCCTCGTGAGAGGATGAGTAAATTTTAAACCGCCTTTTCTAGGTCTCTCTCTGTGTGGAGCAAGCATTGCTATTACTAAATAGGGGCTGCTTGGTGATAATACTCAAGGTGACACCGATAACCGTTGTCGCCTTCTTGTCAACGCGTTAACGACCTTAACGCCTGACTATTCGTTTGATCCACGGCCGTTTATTTGGCACAGCCTTATTCACAGCTAACCTTTATTGCCAAAGGCCGTTTCACTATCTGCCAACTGCGGATGCGTTGAGTAGGGATTGGTCTACCCATCAGCCTACTAAATTCACAGCATGGTTGTGCTTCTTGTTTTGGGTATGTGAAAGAAGCAATAAAGCAGTCTGGTTGAAAGACGATTGTATTATTGAGATGACTTAATTTCTAACGAAGCTGGCTGCACAAAACACGGGCATATACTTGTATTTATTGGACAACATGACATGTAACACTCTACACTCGGTTGCTGCTCCATAGTAGTAAAGTGTTGTCCATTAATAGTCCAAAAATAAGTTAAATTAAAATAATAAAAGTTAGATTAAGACAAAGATTGGATAATAATGTATTTTGTTAGTTATTTGAAAACATTTGTGAAATAGAGTTTGTTGAAATTCAGCTAATTTTTTAATGTATTTTCTGCCTTTACAAAACTACACCAATGGCTTTGATCTTAATTTGGTTTTGTTTTCCCATTTTAATACAAAAACCCTTTTGCTGAACTCTCCAGGTGTGATTCTGATGCCATCTCTGAATGTGTATGAAGCTTTTTATTATTATTTAGTGTCTACCTTGTAGGTGCACGAGCGGTTGTCACTAAAGCCTACACTTTACTATTTTCATAAATAAAGTAAATATTTTACTAGTAAAAATAAATACTTTATCAAAAAATTAATATAACCATTTCTATTACTTATTAATTTATATAAGTAGTATTTGAATATAATATTTATTTATATATAATAAACTTTATTTTGATCCTCAAAATGTGCACAGGATCTTGGCACAAATCCATTCATCTTCAGTTGGTTGTCGGCTCGTGAGGTACAATCGGAACAAGCCAATTTACAAATCCTCTTTGACAAATACGTTCCCACTTGTCTGGAGGCGTTGCGCAGTCGATTTAAGAAAATTACGCCAATTGCCGAAATTGCACACGTGCAAATGTTGTGCTATTTGTTGGATTATCACTTGACTCCCGAAAATACGCCTGCCGACTGTTCCAAAGAATTGTACGAACTCTATTTCGTATTTTGTGCCGTTTGGGCTTTTGGCGGTTCGTTGTTTCAAGATCAACTGGTCGATCATCGTGTCGAATTTAGCAAGTGGTGGGTCACCGAATTTAAAACGGTCAAGTTTCCCAGTGCCGGTACAGTATTCGACTATTTCATCGATCCAGTCCATAAGAAATTTGAACAGTGGTCTAAAAAACTGCCTGTTTTTGAATTGGATCCCGAATTGTCATTGCAAGTACGATTGGATTGTATAATAAATAAGTTATTTTTTTTTTCTATATCAAATGAACGACAAATATGAGATAGGTTTAATAACAAAAACTGTTGTTGGCTGGATTACTTCTTACTAGCTCTAAATTTGGATAGAAGTTTTAATAATTCTCTACCATTGGTCACGATAATGCTCCAACCAAAATAATGTTCTGGCTAACATCCATTTAAATGGAGTACTAGTGATCCCGAGGATTTGAGTAATGCTTATAAAGTCTCCATTTCCAATGATGGTAATATTCCTGATTGTTCAAGTGGTGCATCCTGGACTAGATGCCCCTAATAACAGCAGGGACCAAGTACACAGCGGTATATCTGGACCTTCCGCTTCCCTAGATGTCTACAAACATTCACTTACAATTGTAGCGGCAACAAATGCCAATCCTTGTGTAATTGCTTCGCCAAATGTCTACCATTGTTTTTGTCTTGGCAGGCCACACTAGTTCCCACGACGGAAACCGTTCGCATTCGCTACTTCGTCGACTTGCTGTTGGAAAGTCGCAGACCGGTCATGTTGGTAGGCAATGCAGGTACGGGCAAAACGGTACTCGTTCAAGATACATTTGCCGGTTTCAACGAAGACATGCTAGTTACCAATGTGCCGTTCAATTTTTACACAACCAGCGAAATGTTGCAACAAGCTTTGGAAAAGCCGTTGGAAAAGAAAGCCGGTCGTAATTACGGTCCGCCTGGCAACAAGCGTCTCATCTATTTCATCGACGACATGAATATGCCCGAAGTCGACACGTACTTTACTGTCCAACCGCACTGTTTGATTCGTCAACATATTGACCATTCGCATTGGTACGATCGAACCAAATTGACGATGAAGGAAATTCACAATACGCAATATGTGGCCTGCATGAATCCGACGGCTGGCAGTTTTACTATCGATTCGCGGTTGCAGGTAATACGTTAATTGGGGGTTGGAAGCGGTGGGCGGAGTGATTTAAAATTAAATTGACTTTTCTTCAAGCCGTTTTATGGTTACTACTTTGTTTTACTCTATTAACGTTTTGACAATGAAGATGGTGCATATTGGAAGCTGAGGTTTCTTTCGGCTTTTATTCAACATTGTCATATATAGTTATATATATATATATATATATATATATATATAATATATATATATATGTTAAATATAAACACGACTGGATAAGATAATCATATTTCAATGTTTTGTTCAATTTCGTTTAAAACAATTATCTCTGATCCTCAGGCGCCAAGTAGTCTTTTACGCCGATCCCAACTATCGGCACTCAGTGCGGATCGACGTGCCGGAGTGGTCTGGCGGTACAGCGCTCGAATTCGGACCTCGGTGGACATAGGTTCGAATTCCATCACCGGCACTAAAATGTGGGCCCACATTTGGCTTCACTAAAATGTCCCCTGCTGAAAGATGTTTCTTGTAAAGCATTTAAAGTAGTAAACATTAAAATAAAATAAAATATTTTAAATCACCCCGTTCTCTACCTCCAAATTAACTTATTACCTGCAACCGCGAATCGACGGTGAAACTACCAGATGTGGGATTCAACAAGGGGACGCCGATTTGGTAAATTATAGCAAATAAATCATTCCGACGACAACGTTGAGTAAAAGTCCAAAAAAACCTCAATCTCCAATCCTTATTGACAAGACGTCAATAGGGTGAAACAATATACTCAAAAGCGATAGCTATGGAAGCTCACCCATTACCCGGATAGAAAAGTAGGCCAGGCGGCTAACGGAAAATTTAGACAGACATTGTAGCATGCGAACTCAGGCTTTTTATTTATGCTAAGCCCCCTACCGTCTAAATGAATTATTTAAATGGGCATCCGTTTGTTTACCCTATGCAGCTAACAGAGATCATTGGAGGGGTTTAACTTGGGATGTAATTAACATTTAATGTCAGCACACCTCAAGTGTCGTTCTTTGAGTACACACTACAAAAGTTGACGTTTTTACAGACGCTTTGGTTTTTTTGGACTACCCTGAGTGATAATAACCGGTGGGGGATGTTTATCCCCGATGATGATGATGATTTTAAAAGCGATAAAATTTTGTGATGTAAAGTAATAACAAAAGAATGTCATCCCAGCAAAGAAATGAAGACATAATTACGATAATAGAGTTGAGTAAAGGCCGATAAAAGCCTAATCTTTAATATATATATATATATATATATATATATATATATATATATATATATATATACGATCTCCAATGCTGAAAATGTAAGGTAGAATCACATGAAACAGTGATCAAATAGTATTGGGAGTAGTCTAGCGGTACAGCATTCGACTCGATCCTGAATGGGCATGGGTTTGAGTCCCGCCGCCGGTACTAAATGCGGATCCCTGTTTGACTTAGTAAAATGTCCACTTGCTGAAAAAAGTCTCCAGTAAACCATCCAGCTCTAAAAAGCATAGTGTCGCATTTATGTTCACATTCGGCTCAATTAAATTATCCCCTTTTGTCATGTTCACTTTTCCCACTCCAAAATCATTTTTGCCATTTTTTCGAACACTAAACATACCAACGTTTTTCGTCCAATATTTATTGTATTCCATTTCAACTAGAGACACTTTTGCGTTTTTGCACTGAGTTTTCCGTGCCAAGAAGCGCTGCGCACCATTTATTCGTCAATATTGAGTCAACATTTGGCTCTGATCAGCTGTCCGCCTGTTGTTCAAAAATACGTCAATCCACTAACCGAATGCGCGCTGGCTTTGCATGCCAAGGTGACGTCGGTATTTTTGCCAACTGCTATCAAATTTCACTATATTTTCAATTTGAGAGACTTGTCAAATATATTCCAAGTAAGTTGTTGTTGTTGTTTCGGTGAATATTGAAAATTTACACTCTATCCCATTGATAAATCAAATAGGGTTTTCGTATTTGTAGAGCATTTTAAACGATTGTCTGCTATGTGTTTATGTGTGAGAGGTATCGGGTTTAAATTTTGTACAGGTCTGTTCGAGTTTAGGTATGCTAATGATCCATGAGAATTTGTGTAATGCTTGTAAAGTCTCAATATTCCTGACTGTTCCTCGTCCATGTAGTACATCCTGGACTAGATGCCTTTAGACATTATGACTAATAACCGTAGGGTCTAAGTACACAGCTGTATAATTGGGCTTCCACTGCAGTGGGTGGGTGCGAGCATACACCTAGGTTATTTAAAAGGTATCTTAAGGTAGTAGCTGTTGGATTATGAGAGCTGGCCCTGACAACAAATCAGGCGGTCTCGTCAATCTTTGCGAACAGTGGCACCGTCACAAGGATGCCGTCTACCAGACAAGAAACTTCGTTATTCTTCCACGTTGATGTTATGCTTATCAAGTCATTGAAGTCAATCGTTTATATGATGCAGAAATATAGAAAATAATAAAGAGATGACCACGTGATCACTAATCAAAATGAATGAATGAATTTATGTGTAAAGAGAACTATACATTTGTAGGAAGGTGCCAAATTTTATAGGTCACCTGTTTACAAAAAAATAAGCAGGTTGTTTGATTTTTTTGTAAGAGTAATATCCTTTAGCCCAACAGCCCAGCATATGGCATGTGTATACCTGTAGATGCCTTTCAAATACCATGGATGTATTGTTGCACCTATCAGCCAAGACGAAAGTTTAGTTATACCACTGTGCATTTGGTGTCCCCGATCAATAGCTGTCTATAGCTAGGATGCACTGTGTGGAAGTGCGTGCAATCTAAAATATTACAATTTCAAATTAAAATAACAGAAGACTTAAACTGCATGATGAATGCATTTTGTAAATTCTCTTTAGTCACAAATATATATATATATATATATATATATATATACTTGTTAAAAAGCAACGAAACAAGTTTCAAATTAAAGGAAATACCAACAGTTACACCAATTACAATTGATTTTTTAAAATTATTTTAACTACCGTCAATGTTTTACACGGGAAACGCATTTTTTAGCAGTGGACATTTTAGCGAGGCCGAACGTGTGACCGCATTTTAGTGCCAGTGGTGGGGATTGAACTCATGCCTACCCATGTTAATATATATATATCAAAATTGTATCAATAGTAAATGTATCTATTGAATAGAAATAAACCCTTGATACAGAAATGGATTTATTAACTTCTCTGCATCATATTGCGCATACAAGATTTTAGTTGTGTGTAAAAAATCAATTGTTTGAAATGCTTCACTCACTTGTCAATATAATATAGAAGTAGTTTTGTTATCCAACTCATTAAGACGATTATCATTCTTATTATAATGATGACTATTTGATAGCAAGTGAGATCCATGAAACACTGTTAAATCAATATTATAAAACATGGTTATTATTATCAATGGGTTTTTAAGGGATTGTTTGTTTTTAGAATTGTCAGATTCACTTGAATAATAAAATTACTAGATTTTTAAATTTACCAGGAGTACTATACAGCTGTTTCATCCTTTCAAGTTTTACACACACACACACACACATGAACTTGAACCCACGCCCTATCTGGTGTCAGGCCAGTGCCTTAAACCGCTAAGCTACGGGTGGATGACCTTGGACCTGTAAATTTATTATTTATAGTGAATTTGACAATATTATATTATTGTTGCTGTTGTTGTTAGGGTCTTCTATTCTCGACAAACGAGTGCATTCGGCAACCACTCGACTTGGTTCGTCTGTGGATGCACGAAAGCGAACGCGTCTATTCGGACAAACTGATTGAACACGCCGACATGGAATCGTTCCAATCCATCCTGTTCGACATGACCAAAAAGTCATTTGAAGACATGGATGAATCGATTCTTCTGGCCAAACCCAACTTATACTGCCACTTTACTCAGGGCATTGGCGATCCCAAATACATGCCCATTGTTGACGTCCAAGACATTAACAAAATTATCAACGAAGCGCTGACCAACTACAACGAATTGAACGCAGTCATGAATTTGGTATTGTTTGACGATGCCATTTCGCACATCCTTCGAATCAACCGCATTTTGGAATTTCCACGAGGCAATGCTCTGTTGATCGGTGTAGGCGGATCGGGCAAGCAGTCGCTGTCACGATTGGCTGCTTCGATCAGTTCGCTCGAAGTGTTCCAAGTCAGGCTGCGCAAAGGCTATGGCATGGCCGACTTGAAAGCCGATCTTGCCGAACTCTACTTGAAAGCGGGCTTGAAGAATGTCGGTACCGTCTTTTTGCTTACCGATGCCCAAGTTGCCGACGAGAAATTTTTGGTTCTTATCAACGACTTGTTGGCTTCGGGCGAAATCGCCGACCTATTGCCCGACGACGAAGTGGAAAATGTCATCAACGGCGTTCGAGGCGAAGTCAAATCGCAAGGATTGCAAGATACGCGCGAAAATTGTTGGGCATACTTCATTGACAAAGTTAGACGATTGTTGAAAGTGGTTTTGTGCTTTTCGCCAGTCGGTGCTACTTTGCGTGTTCGGGCTCGTAAATTTCCGGCCATTGTCAATTGTACGTCGATCGACTGGTTTCACGAATGGCCCAAAGAAGCGCTGTTGTCGGTTTCCAAGCGATTCCTAGCCAACATCGAGTTGTTGCCCGAAGCGATACGCGATTCGGTATCGCAATTCATGTCGTTTGTACACCAAGCTGTCAACGACGTCAGTATCAAGTATTTGCAATACGAACGCCGATACAATTATACAACGCCCAAGTCATTCCTTGAACAAATTCAATTGTACGACAATATGTTGAATCAAAAGCATGCCGACTTGTCGAACAAGATGTTGCGATTGGAAAATGGACTGCAAAAGTTGGAAAGTACAGCCCAACAAGTAGACGACTTGAAAAGCAAATTGGCAGCTCAAGAAGTCGAATTGGCCCAAAAAAACGAAGATGCCAACAAATTGTTGTCGATTGTGGGGACGGAAACGGAAAAGGTAACGGGCGAAAAGGAATTTGCCAACATGGAGGAAGAAAAAGTGGCCAAAATCAAGACCGAGGTATCGAAAAAGCAAAGGGATTGCGAAGCCGACTTGGCCAAAGCAGAACCGGCACTTATGGCTGCCCAAGAAGCACTCAATACGTTGAACAAGGGCAATTTGACCGAAATGAAGTCTTTCGGGTCGCCTCCAGCTGCTGTCATTACTGTAGCGGCAGCTGTCATGGTTCTAATGGCTCCCAATGGCAAAGTACCGAAAGATCGCAGTTGGAAAGCTTCCAAAGCGGGAGTTATGAACAAAATTGACTTGTTTTTGGATAATTTGATCAATTACGACAAGGAAAATATACACGAAAATTGTCTCAAAGCCGTTCAGGACTATTTGAAAGATCCCGAATTCGATCCCGAACTGATCCGAAGCAAGTCGACAGCTGCAGCTGGCTTGTGTTCGTGGGTCATCAATATTGTGACATTTTACAACATCTATTGTGACGTTAAACCCAAACGCGACGCTCTCGATTCGGCCAACGAGGAGTTGAGACAAGCGTCGGAAAAATTGGACGGAATTCGCAAAAAAATTGGCGAACTCGAAGCCAAGTTGAAAGAATTGACCGACGCGTTCGAGTTGGCGACAACAGAAAAGCAACAATGCCAAGACGAGGCCGAAATGACCTACAAGACAATCGAGTTGGCCAATCGGTTGGTTGGCGGTTTGGCTTCGGAAAATATTCGCTGGACGGAACAGGTCAAACAATTCAAAGATCAAGCCCTAACACTTCCTGGAGACGTACTCATGACTGCTGCTTTTCTGTCGTACGTTGGCTGTTTTACCAAGACGTATCGGACGGAATTGTTGGAAACTCACTGGTTCCCTTTTATGAAACAACTTCAACCCAAAATACCCATTACGGACAATTTGGATCCACTGGAAATGCTTATCGACGATGCAATTGTCGCCACGTGGAATAATGAAAATTTGCCTTCCGACCGCATGTCCATCGAAAATGCAACCATTTTGACAACCGCCGAACGCTGGCCTCTCATGATCGATCCGCAGTTGCAAGGCATCAAATGGATCAAGACGCGTTACGGCGACGATCTCAAAATTATTCGATTGGGTCAAAAAGGCTACTTGGATCAAATTGAACAGGCCATTTCACTTGGATGTACCGTCCTCATCGAGAACATTGAAGAATCGATCGATCCAGTCCTCGATCCGCTGTTGGGTCGTAAGACGATTAAAAAAGGCCGCGCAATTTGTTTGGGTGACAAAGAAATTGAATACAATTCGTCCTTCCGACTTATTCTCCAAACGAAATTGGCCAATCCTCACTACAAACCCGAAATGCAAGCCCAGACAACTCTCATCAACTTTACCGTAACTCGCGACGGTCTCGAAGATCAACTGTTGGCCAGTGTTGTTAGCAAAGAGCGTCCCGACTTGGAACAACTCAAGGCCGACTTGACGAAACAACAAAACGAATTCAAAATTACGTTGAAACAGTTGGAAGACAGTTTATTGGCTCGGTTGTCGGCTGCCGAGGGCAACTTTTTGGGCGACTACGCGCTAGTCGAAAATCTTGAAACCAACAAGCGCACTGCGTTGGAAATTGGCGAAAAAGTTGAACAAGCCAAGGTCACCGAGGTGCAAATTAACGAGACGCGCGAATTTTATCGGCCAGCTGCCAGTCGGGCTTCGCTGCTCTATTTCATCCTCAACGACTTGAACAAAACCAATCCCATGTATCAATTCTCGTTGAAAGCTTTCCGGAGCGTTTTCGAAGTGTCAATTGATCGTGCCGAACCGGCTGAAGAATTGGCCCAGCGTGTCAAGAACCTTACCGAATCGATTACCTATTCGGTTTACTTATACACGTCACGTGGATTGTTTGAAAAAGATAAATTGATTTTTACAGCCCAAATGACTTTTCAAATTCTACTTATGGCTAAAGAAATCAATCCCGTCGAACTGGATTTTTTGTTGCGATTTCCAATTATTCCCAACCTAACGTCGCCTGTCGACTTCATATCGAACAATGGATGGGGCGGCATCAAGGCATTGTCCAACTTGGAACCGTTTCAAAATTTGGACAAAGATATTGAAGGTTCGGCCAAAAGATGGAAAAAACTTGTTGAAGCCGAAGCACCCGAAAAGGAAAAATTGCCCCAAGAGTGGAAAAATAAATCGGGACTGCAAATTTTGTGCATTATGCGCTCGCTTCGACCCGATCGAATGACGTATGCCGTAACCGAATTTGTTGCTTCTAAGTTGGGATCGAAATATGTCGAAAACGCCGGTCTGCAATTTGCCACGTCGTTCGAGGAATCGAGTCCCATTATTCCCATTTTTTTCATTCTATCGCCCGGTGTTGATCCACTCAAAGATGTCGAAAGTTTGGGCAAAAAGATTGGCTTTACGACAGACCAGGGCAATTTCCACAATATATCGTTGGGTCAAGGTCAAGAAATAATCGCCGAAGATACCATGAAGTTGGCGTCTCACGCAGGTCATTGGGTTGTGTTGCAAAATATCCACTTGGTGGCCAGATGGCTTCCCAAATTGGAAAAGCTGATGGACGAAATGAGTCTAGGAGCTCACGCCGATTACCGGCTGTTTGTCAGTGCCGAACCGGCTGGCGATCCAGCCTATCATATTATTCCGCAGGGAATTTTGGAAAATGCCATCAAAATTACCAACGAGCCTCCTACAGGCATGCTTGCCAACTTGCACAAAGCTCTGAACAATTTCAATCAGGACACGTTGGAAATGTGTTCGCGCGAAAACGAATTCAAAACGATTTTGTTCGGTTTGTGCTACTTCCATGCCGTTATATGTGAACGGCGCAAATTTGGCGCTCAAGGATGGAATCGCACTTATCCATTCAATACGGGCGACTTGACTATAAGTGCCAACGTCCTGTACAATTATTTGGAAGCCAACAGCAAAGTACCTTGGGAAGATTTGCGCTATTTGTTTGGCGATATTATGTACGGTGGCCATATAACCGATGATTGGGATCGTCGCTTGTGCAAGACGTACTTGGAAGAATATTTGGAACCGGTCATGTTGGATGGAGAGCACCTTTTGGCTCCCAACTTCAAAACACCACTCAATACAGATTACAAGGGCTATCATACGTATATAGACGAAAATTTGCCAGCCGAATCGCCCTACCTATACGGATTGCATTCGAATGCCGAAATGGAATTTTTGACCGTCACTTCGGAAAAGCTATTTCGAACCGTTTTCGAAATGCAACCGAGAGATTCGTCGGCTTCGGGCGGAGCTGGAACTAGTCGTGACGAAAAATTGCAAAGTGTTCTCGACGATATTGTCGACAAGTTGCCCGAAGAATTCAATATGGCAGAATTGCAGGGCAAAGTTCCGCCCGAAGAACGCACGCCCTACGTTGTTGTTGCGTTTCAAGAATGCGAACGTATGAACGGACTGTTGAAAGAAATTCGAGCATCGATGAAAAATTTGATGTTGGGACTCAAGGGCGAGTTGACAACAACGCCGGAAATGGAAGCTTTGGCCAATGCGTTGATATTGGACAATGTACCGGCTACGTGGGAAAAACGTGCCTATCCAAGTCTTTTTCCCCTAGGCATGTGGTATTCCGACATGCTATTGCGTGTCAAAGAACTCGATGCTTGGACCAACGATTTTGCGTTGCCCAATGCCGTCTGGCTAGGTGGTTTGTTCAATCCGCAGTCATTCCTCACAGCTATTATGCAACAGACAGCGAGGAAAAATGAATGGCCTTTGGATCGAATGGTATTGCAGTGTGACGTAACCAAGAAAACGAAAGACGAGATGAGTACACCGCCTCGTGAAGGCGCTTACATATACGGATTGTTTATGGAAGGTGCTCGATGGGATGTGCAAACTAACATGATCGCCGAAGCACGTCTCAAGGAATTAGCTCCCAATTTGCCTGTCATCTTTTTGAAAGCCATTCCCGTCGATAGGCAGGATTTGCGAAATACGTACGCTTGTCCCGTCTACAAAACCAAAATGCGCGGTCCAACCTATGTCTGGACGTTTAATTTGAAAACGAAGGAAAAAGCTTCGAAATGGATTATGGGTGGTGTGGCATTATTACTCCAAGTGTAATTCAATTGTAGGATTCATTTGTTTATACGTTGGACGACATATTGTGATGGATTTCCTTTTTTTAATAAAACAATATTTTTACACTAATTATAATAATCATAATAATAATAATAAAACTAATAACAATTATTTCATTGTTCCGCTTATTAGTTATTAATTGATTGGGTGTGTCGTAGTTTTGCATCGATTAAGATCAGCATTTTTAGTTCTATTTTCGATAAATAGAGGCAGCTAGAACGTTGAATTCAAAACTTACGATTGGCAGTAAATTCGGGCACTCACTTGACTTTGCTAAATGGCCATTTGCTGAAAAATGTTTCGTATAAAACAGTCAAGTAGTAAACCAAAATAATAAATTATTACATAACGTAGTGTAGCTTGTAATAGATTGTTTTCCTTGTTATTATGCAATAATTCAGTTAGCTGCGGTCTAGTTCCGTCTTCTCAATACGGACTTAAAACTGACTTGAGTGATTAGACGTATTGATTTTTTGAAATAAGTTTATTTTCAAACTTACTTTTCAGCAAGTAGCACTGTCAAACAAGGGCCCATGGTAGAGATCGAATCCATGCTCACCCAGTAGCAAGTTCAGTATTCCAAACACCCACAAATTCTCTCTTTCCATCACGGGTTTACAACTGACTAGAGTGAAGAAATTCATTGACATAAGTTGATTCAGTTTGTTTGTAACTTGGATACATCTGTCGAAGTAACATTGAATATTATTACTATTATTATTATTATTATTATTATTATTATCATTATATTACTATTATTATTGTTATTATTATTATTATTATTATTATATTACTATTATTATTGTTGTTGTTGTTATTATTATTATTATTATTATTACTATTATTATATTACTATTATTATTGTTGTTATTATTATTATTATTGCATTACTATTATTATTATTATCATTATTATTATTATTATTTTACTATTTTTATTGTTATTATTTTTATTATTATTATTATTATTGCATTACTATTATTATTATTGTTATTATTATTATTATTTATTATTATTATTATTATTATTATTATTATTATTATTATTATTATTATTATTATTATATTACTATTATTATTGTTATTATTATTATTATTATTGCATCACTATTATTATTATTATTATTGTTATTATTATATCACTATTATTATTATTATTATTATTGCTTGAATGCTTCACGATAAACATTTTAGTGAGTCGACATTTTAGCAAAGGTCAACAGGGACCCGTATTTAGTGGGTCGACAGTGACATGCGAACCTATGCTCACCCAAGTTCGAGTCCAGCGCTGTATCACTAGACCACTCCAGTCGAATAAATTTCAATAGAAGCATCAAATTGAATATTTATGCTATAGCTTATTAAAAATGTCAATAGACATTTGTTACACGATACTTAATTTAAAACAAATAAACAATCAAACAGTTACATTCAATATAAATACAAAAACCCATTGTCGATGATTATCTCAATATAGTTGAAATAAATCACAAAAATTATGATATACAAACTTGTTTATTTATATTGATAGAAAAATCATTGTCTACCCTTCCCTCACCTAATCAAATAACAATAATCATTGTCGTCTATACGGCTAATTAATTTTTTAATGAAATATATTATGTGTGTCAAATATATACTGTGGATAATTGCAAAAATATATACGCAACAGGAGTTCATTTATTATCACCACCCCCTCCCCTGAACGCAGCATGGTTTGACCGCTGATTTGGAAATTGTAGCGTCTAGAAAAGGGCTTGGGACATTTGACAGTTTATTCCGAATAAAAGGCGTTTTTGGGTGAGAGGGGATAATTAATTTCATATACGGAATGATACGAAGCATATAACCGTGTATATATATATATTGTCCAATTTGTTTATTTATTTATGTTTGTGTACTATTGGCGAATTGTTAACAAAATATTGCTACTTACTTTGGGTTTACAACGCTCAACTGTTTTATGGGAAAGAATTTTTTCGACAAGTCCACATTTTGTGTTAGTGGTGAGGCTTATAGCCTTAGTTGTTCTGAAACAAGGGATTTAGAATTAATTAAAGATCATTTATCCCACAATTGCTTTAAACACATTATAATGATAAATATGTTTGCATAAATTCTCTTCATTGTGTTACGTTTCCTTCTTTACGTTGACATGAATACAAAAGTAACAAGCATTTTAACAAATTTATTTTCATGTTTATTCCAATAGCTTTGCATTGCATACATGGGGGAGTTGTTAATGTAACAGGAAATGAAATAAAATCATTTATTTCAAAAATGACTTAATGGAGATTATCCCTCTTTTTACCTGCTGTGATGACGAATGATTTTTATTTGGTTCCAAATTCGCTTACTTGAAATCTTCTTGGCATCTAATAAGTAAAGCATAACTGAAATACTATAGTTTAAGTTTATTTATTATTATTATTATTATTATTATTGGTTTAACGAGTACGCGGACATTATTAAATAGTCGTTAATTAGAGATATTTAGTCATTCGTTATTTGTCCACATAAATTATTATTACAAGAGAAAGCAGATAAACTAAGAGCAGCGTTTATTCAGTCGCGTTAAAACATCGCCAATCCAATTTAATTATTCAAATTGCAGTATTTAAATGGACAAGTACAATCAACTCGCGAATGGCAAAAATGTTGCGTTTAATCATTCAAAGAGAATATGAATAATTATAATAATAATATTTAATTAAATGCACATATCTAGAAAATAGTAAAAGCTAGATAGTTGAATTATTTTTAATTTATTTTCATAAATCATACTTGCTACAATTAGTTACACAATTTTTTCTAGCTTATTTACTGGAATATTGTAAAAAACAGAATCATTTTTGGGAAAGTGCACACTGAGCATAACGACAAGGTTGTTATAGGTAAATGTTTGGTTTAAAAGGGACAACTGAATACTAATCCTCGCGTTCAGTAAGTAGTCCGATTGGCAAAAAACGTCTATTGTAAAATGTGCAAGCCTCAACTGTTTTTACGCTGCTTTGATGTACTTGAATGACCTCGTGTGTAGCCAAGTAGATATGGATTTAAGTCGGGCTTTTCTAAATGTTCACTTGGTAAATAACGACCTTATCCCTTAAAACACCCAAACAAATATGACAATGCAACAACAAACTTTCATTCAAGCAAAAATAATTTGTTGTTAAAGCATTATTTGTAAAAATTTTACAATTCTATGTTATATCTGTTTGAAGTTTAAATATATTGATAATTGATCAATTTAAGTACTAATGTTTTTTCAAATTAAAAAACATACTACTTAAATACGTTTACTAAATTGTAACGGTTGAGTCGCCCACTGCACTGTTAGGTGTGTTAATTTTTCTTAAGTAGAAGTAGTGCATATATATTTACAAATAGGGGATAGCCTAGAGGTACAGCGCTTGATTTAGACCTGAGTTTGAACCCTACCGCTGACCCACTAAATGAGGGCCCACGTTCGACTTTGCTACAATTTCTACTGTTAATAAGTGCGTTTTTTGTAAAACATTCAAAGTAGTAAAAATAAATAAGTAATATATGCTTCACCAATCTATTACAATATACCGGAAATGTAGAGGTTGTCCATCCGTCAAGGTTGTAGATAAGTAGGTATGGATGGATTCTAGTTCTATTAGCTGTACTCAATATGGATTATTGTCTGGAGCTTCATCCTAAATGTCCACTTTCAGAAAACCGAGTTTTCAGCCAAACATTTAAACAATAAAAACCAAAAAAATTGATACAAACGCCATCGTCTTTTCAGCTTTGCCATTATTTTTATGAAGAGTCAGTGTTTGTGGTCAGTTTTGTTCATGTGATTGTGCATTAAAAACCAATTTGAAACATGTTGATAATTGCAAAATGTTGGCTTAGGTTTTTCATTACCAAATACCCTACAATTAGTTAATACGATCCTTGTTATTATTTATTTAAAATCTTTTAGTTCTTGAGAAAAGATCAAATATAAACCAATTTAGCTAGTTTCAAGGTTAACAACATAGCCTCTATAAAAGCCTATATTGTTACAGAAACAACAAAAGGACCCTCTTCCCGCAAACAACAGCAAAAAATTGATAACACAACTCAAATGACAAGGTTGAATAAAAGCTAAAAAGAGGTTCAGTTTTTGATTCGATAAAGGCAATTACGTTTACCGTCCAAAAGATCAGTAAGAACGGTTTTGGAATGGACAATTGATGGTGGCAAGTAGAAAGGTTGGAGTAGACGACAAAAAACTATTCAGAAAGGTCCAATTGAAATGAATGTTTCATGGGGGGATCAAACACAAATGTTGGCAAATTGGTCGAATCATTTTTTTGCCCCACATGTTCTCTCTAAATTATTTGCTACTGTCTTATGCTTTATTAAAAGCAAAAGAGTTTTGCAATACTATTATTATTATTATTATTATTATTACAAAACCCTTTTGCTTTAAAAAAAAAAAAAACGTGGGGCAATAAGATAACAATTACAACTGAAATTAACATCAGTCTTGTAATTCCAAGAGAACACCCGAAAATCGAAGATTGAGCTTCTTTTCGGCTTTCACTCAACCCCCCTGTCATTTGTGTAACTCTGTCATCGAGATACGTGCGATTACTTCTTTGCTGTTGTTTTCAGATAGCGTCCTCTTATTGTTTCCGTAGCAGTATGAATTTTTTTACAGAGGCCAGGTTGCTAACCTTGCGCTCAAACCCTCCTCTTTTATCCAGGCTTGGGACTGGCTAGATTAAATCATTTCTGATCCAAACTAGGCGAAGTTATGATCCAAACTAGGCGGAGTTTTTGCAATACTATAATAATTAATTAATAAGTAACAAAAAAACGCCGTTTTGAAAAACGATGGCATAGAATTTAACTTGTAATGCCGATAGCATGGTAGAGTAAAAGCCGTAAAAAGGGTCAATATTTAACACAAGTTTGTTGCTCTTCAAAGTGAAAGGCCTTTCTTTGTTATTTTGTAACACAATAGCACATATTACAGAAGAAAAATGATTTGAAAAAAAAACATATATAAACATTTTTACACTAAAATAATCTATTTTTCTATTAATTTTTGCCTAGTTTTGTTTCCATTCAGTTAGCACTTATTTTTAATCCCATTTATTACAATCAATTAATTTGTCTCTGTTCTATCTACACAAAAATTAACACACACACACACACGCACACACCTTAACCAACTATTACTAACACAACAAGGATTCTACCATTTCACACATACCTTTACGTTACCAACCTCAAAATTAAATAATTAACTTTTACCAAACACAAAACTTTTAATTTTATTTTTTTTAATGTTCAACACCTGATATCCATGTCCACATAGATATTGCGCGCACGCACATTCACACACGTATATTGCACCTGTTATTATTATGTTCCAGCGACAAAAAAATGTATTTCATTTAGTATTATTATTATTATTATTATTATTCGAAAATCCTTAAAATAAACAAATGCAGACATGAAAACGCAAATTTCGTTTATTCCTAAAGTTAGCATTGCACATTCAATCACAACGTTGTGCCAATTTCATCCTATGGGATATTTTTTTTAAAAATACATCAAATTTTGTTTTAAATTGATTTTAGGGAATTGTATATTATATATATATATATATATATAGTTTTTGATAATTACCGAACGGGTGTTAAGGAAAAATAGGGTGATTAAAGAGTAAAATGAGTAACAGTGACTAAATATTTGCCACTGGTAACTGTTTTTAGTAAAAACTTTTAAAAAGAGAATAATATTAAAATTATTATTTTTATTATTATTGTTATTATCATTATTAATAATAATATGATGATGGGGATAATAATTATAAGTGTTTATAAAATGGATATAAATTGCTTATATCTTTTGGTAGAGTGCTAAACTCGAAACTGGGTGGACAAGGGTTTCATAAATTTCCACTTGTTGAAAAATATTTCCTGTAACTCCTTATATATATATATCATATACTCATAATTGTCATTACCATCATCATCTATCATCATCATCATCATATTATTATTATTATTATTATTATTATTATTATTATTATTATTATTAATAATAATAATAATAATAGTAATAATAATAATAGTAATAATAATTTTAATATTATTCTTTTTTTAAAAGTTTTTACTATAGACATTTTACTCTTTAACCGCCCTATTATAGGCATTAATTATTAAAAACAATTATAAATTCTTACAATTGCTTCAATGTTGCTAAAAACGCTCTAAAAGCAAAAACACTATATATATATATATATATATATATATATATATATATATATATATATATATATATATATATATATATATATATATACAAAAACTATATATATATATATATATATATATATAAAGGTAAACAATATTAATAATTAATATTTATGTATCATTTCATTGCCAATCGTTTTATCCCTACTAAATACGACGAAATTTGTTTATCAAATTACATATTTAAATTTTTTCTCAAATTTGACATAATGCACTATTTCTTGCATTTGAATGACACATTGTTACGCATAATGTAATTGCAAATGTTAGACAGTATTGTAAGCTGAAACTCTAAAAAGTATTGCACTTGGATTACCATATATACATATAAATAGAACTGTTACATTTTTTGTTCATTACAACATAAGTTATTCAATACAATCAATTCTGTGAAATTTCAATTTGTTACATTGAATACTTTTGTGTTTGTTGTATGTATGTGCATGTAGAAAATGATACAATGGTTATTATAGCAAAACAACACGAATACCGAAAATTTTGCATATAATATTTACTTACATGTACAGAAAAGTTAGCCATAAGTCAAATCATAATTCTTTTATATCAAATAGAGTGTTTTGATGCAATGCATTATCATTATTCTTTTAACATATTATTTTTAAAGCAAAATGGTTTTGGAATAATAAAACATTTTGGGTTAGAATAAAATTACAGTACTTGTTATATAAATTAGATATACGTAAAAAAATGCGACTTATATTTAAAAAATTGTGATTGTTAGCGCAGCTACTAGTAACCTGCTGTGTTTAATTTTACGTTTAAAACTATTGTTTAAATTTTTTTTAAAGTAATCGCTTACCTTTAAACTCTTGCAACTAGGATGGAACAAATCATGTGTTATCTACTAAAATTACACATTTTTAAATTTTGGTTGGTGACGTGGTCACCCTTCATTATTTTCCATATTTATACAACATATAAACAATTGACTTTGATGGCTTGATAAGCGTAACACAAACGTGGAAGAATAATACAGTTTGTGGGCTTGTAGACGGCATCTTTGTGACGTGGCCACTGTTCGTAAAGATTGATGAGGCCGCCTGGTTTTTAGTCAGTGTTATCTCTCTTAGCCCAACTGCTACATATGGTATACGTAAACCTTAAAATACCATTTAAGTATCCTGGGTGTATTTTATCACTTACCCACCATAGCGGAAGCCCAGTTATATCGCTGTGCATTCAGACCCTGCTGTTATTCGTCTAAATGCCCAGGGGAATTAGCATTAACATTCCAATTTAAAAGTCATAATGGTTCGTCCAAAACACCCAAAAAAGGAATCATACTCCTCAATCAACTTACAAAACGTGGTTTTTCTAATAAATAATTCCAATTTTTAGCTTAAATTTATACACAATTAAATTGAAATATTTCAACAGGTCTATTGTAGATAATTGTAAGTTCAACTAAGAAAGGAGAAGGATTTGAGCAAAATGTCAACATCCTAACCTCTATGTAGAATAAATATTACTTAGAAAACAGGTAGACGCCATTCCAAAATACTGCGGCACAGAAGTAAATAAACAATTCCAATCACAAGACCGAATAAAAAAAACAATCTTTGATACACTAAATCGTGAGTATCAAACATATAAATGAAAATTGCATAGAACAATTTTTTGCCCTTGCATTATAGAAAATAAATATTTATAATAATAATAATAATAATAATAATAATAATAATAATAATAATAATAATAATAATAATAATAATAATAATAATAATAATAATAATAATAATAATAGTAATAATAATAATAATAATAGTAATAATAATAATAATAATAATAATAATAATAATAATAATAATAATAATAATAATAGTAATAATAATAGTAATAATAAATAAATGCATTTGTGTAGGTTACTGCAATATTAAAACATATAATTTACTTTAGTTTCTACTTTATAACAAATAATGTATTCAAGTAATACAATTCCTAGTAATCCTTTTAGACTGATGCAGTTTCTTATCTCCACTGTAGCCGGTCCGATTGAGAGAGGAAGAGGGCTTGAGTGCAAAATGAACAATCTGTCTTTTGTAAAACAATTAATTGTGAAACAAACAACGTGAGGACGCTATTTTATTAGACTACAACAGACAAGTGAACGCAGCATGATTTCAATGACGGCGTTTGACAAAATCCAAATACAAATTCAATCTTCAATAAGTCAACTACATGTAATGTACAATAATTATACGGAACAATCTTGTTGCTCCACCGAAAGCATGTTAAATAAAAATAATTGTAAAATTGTTAATTTTTTTCAGTTTGACTATATGCATGCTAGAAATTAAATTGAAGCCACTAATAATAACCACATTGTAATAAACACCAGCGTACGTGTTACATATGTTGCTACTTCTTATCCTGCATCAAACTAATTCCACATGATTGAAATACATACACTTGCATGGGTCAAACTTAAGGCAAGAGAATGAAAAAATTGTCAACTGTGTCTCACATACAATCCCGAACGAAAGATTTCAATCTTTTGCCGATTCAATTACGTCTAGATGATTATCTTGTCCACCAAACATGTGTGGTCAATTTTTTTCTACAAAAAATGTCATCTACCTTTAGTGGCACTTGCATATGGACCGTTCTATTCGAAACGTGTTCATTTGACGAATTATCTTGATTCGTATATCTTTTTGCTTTACATGTCATCATTCTTTTTTTCTTTTTCCTCCCTCCAAAAAATAAACAAACAGAGATTATACGATAGGTTAAGATTCAATGTAAGGCATTTATTTACCTGGAGAGCGTTTTTCTTTTTCAATAAGAAACATACATCCATTTGTAGCTGTTCTATTGCGATTTGTAGTACGTGGAATAGTTTTGTTCAACTTGGTATTCCGACAATTGTGATATTGGAAAGAAGGTAGTTTGTCAAAAAAATACGACTTTTTGTAAATTATGATGGAGTGTTTTGAAAGAATTACTGCAACACTGATTCATTATTATTATTATTATTATTATTGTTATCATTATTATTATTATTATTATTATTATTATTATTATTATTATTATTATTATTATTATTATTATTACTTATTATTATTATTATTTATTTATTTATTTATTTCAAAACCTCTTTACTCTGAAGAGCATGGAGTAACAAGATTGTTCCATATAATTGTACATTAAAGTTTTGGCTTTGAAAATTGTGCATATCAAAGATTGAAATTCTATTCACATTTTCCCGTCATTAGAATTATGTTTTACAGTAGTTTAATAAAACGGCTTCTTCTTGTTTTTTCTTTAACAATGTTAATATTTTACAGAGGCAAGATTGCTAATCTTGCGTTTAAAACCCTTACCACTTCTCAACCGGAATTGGGAAAGGAATATTAATTAGTATTAATCGTTAATCGGATAAAATTTAAAGACTTAGTGGTGATGGTGATTTTATACTTCTCTGCAATGCACCTTAAATTCAAACCATAACAGAGTAAGGACTGCGTGTCTATCAGTGTATCCGTATTTCTCCTTTGATAAAGATAAAAATATACATAAAATGTAATGAAACGGTATTATAGACTATGCTATATTAATATCATATGTAGTTATTTAGTTGTATTTCATTTGGATTTTATTACTTAAATTTTTATGCATTTATTCATTTTGGTTAGTGATGTGATCACCTCTTCATTATTTTCCATATTTAGACGGCATATAAAACAATCGACTTCAATGGTTTGCTAAGCGTAACAAACACAGAAGAATAACAGTTTATTTTTAGAAACTTAAAGCATTTGATTCCCTTTACTTAATTCCAAACGAAAAATAAGAAGACGTAAACTGTGAATGAATTCATTTCGTATAAAATATAACGCCAGTCACAAACATAAAGAATTAGTATATATATATATATAATGTAATTAACTTAGCATTAATAACTACACACATTTGTAACTTTATTAAATATAGCGTGGACTTAACATATGCATGTTGCGTATGTGTATGTATGAGTAGCTATTAATATTAAGTTAATTACACCATATATTTTTATGTTTATATATATATATATATACTAATTCTTTATATGTTTGTAACTGAAGCGAATATGCGAAATGAATTCATCTCATAATTTATTTTGTTCTTTATCGTGTGTTGTATTTGATAAAAATGTCTGGTGAAGTATTGCCACTCTATGTAATACATAAATCAATAAAAAAAAGATTTCCTTCACATAGAATTTATGTTAACAAACAATTGACACATACGAAATTTGTACATTTGTTCAGTTCAATTCATAAAATTGTATATTTTAAGAATTGTGCATTACACCCAACTTGGTGTTATTAGACTTTTAAAAAATTTATTTTTTTAAAGTTAAAAAAAAATTTAGCACAATCAATGAACCATTTCAAATTGATCTAGAAACTGGAACATTATCTCTCTCTCTCTCTCTCTCGGTCTGAAAAAAGCATCATATTTTTATGGCAAATTGTGCACAGTGTGTTGTGTACAACTAACCAACACCATAACACGTCGAGCTTATATGTAATTCAAATCACATTAAGTATGTAATTGGCTTTTTCTGACAAACATTGAACGGTAGCAGCAGCATGAAATGTTTGTTTAATTTAACCTCAATCCAAACAAACACAATATGTGTGTATGTGTGTGTATCTGTAAGTATGTGTACGGTATACGACGTCCGCACGTACACATACACTATGACGAAACTGTCGCTTGTATGTACATGGTGCGTCGAACATACTATGCATCCCCTGTTGTCGTACCACCTCAGTTGACGCTTGCCATTATAATATTGTCCAGGTGCTCGCATGATAAGGCGGAAAATTTGTCAAAATTATGCACAAATTGGTTACACCTGTTTCAATGTAATTTTACCTGACGGTTTTTTTTGAAGGGTTGGGGGAGGGCGGGTTAAAAGCAGAATGAAATGCCATAAAGTGGTACAAGTGGTACAAGCAGAGGTAGATGATAAAAATTGATTTTTCCACCTTATATACATTTTCAAGGTTAATCAATCCCCTTTTGATAGAAGAATGCACCAACATGACTCACACCCACTCACGGAGGTTGACCAATTAGATTTTGTTCAAAGTCTTTTTTCCTTGGTTGGTTTTATCATCTACCTAAGCAGATTGCGGGGAGTTGATGTCGGGGTGGTCTAGCGGTACAGCGTTCGAATTCGGACCTCGGTGGGAATGAGTTCGAATCCCACTACCGGCACTAAATCCAGGCTCACGATCGGCTTCGCTAAAATGTCCACTGCTGAAAGATGTTTCTCGTAAAACATTCAAAGTAGCAAAAATAATAAAATAAAAATTGTCATGGATTGTCATATATGTTTAAGTTTTGTACTAAAAATATTTTTTAACAGTTTTCAGTATTAAATGGAATGAGAATTTGAGTAATACTCATAAAGTTTCAATTTCCAGTAATGGTGATAGTCTTGACTGTTGGTCCTGGATGCACCACGTGGAGGACTAACAGTCAGGAATATTGCCATTAATGGAAATTGATACTTTATAAGTGTTACTCAAGTCCTCATAATGATCACATCCCAATAACATTTTTAGAGTAGAAATGAAGCAAAAGTTTGGAACAAGTAGTTCATTTGTTACAATTCAACTCGTTTTATCGTCGGTATCGAATGAGAGGTCGTCTACAATGTAAAATATTTTCTCTAAATCAGGTGGAACAATCGTGTAGAAAATCTAGTCCTATTGCAGTAGTGGTGACAAAAGTACCCAAAGCAATAGAGTCGTAGGTAAGTGAGCATGGATTTAAAGGTCCCATTACGTAGCACTAAATACAGCTTTATCAAATGTCCGCTTGCTGAAAAATCGTTTTTAGTAGTGAAGGTAGTAGTAGTAGTAGTAGTAGTAGTATTACTATTATTATGTTTGAGCTTTTTGGCAACATGTTTGTATAATCCCGTGACGTTCTATTCAATTGGATTTCTGCCCAAATGTATTTTAACTAAATTTTCTGTAGTCTATAACCTTTTTTTACTATCTTTGACTGTATTCCAAAACCGTTATGTTGATCATTCCGGCGGTAAACATGGAAGTTCACTAAATAATTTTCCATTATTTTTATTATTATTATTATTATTATTATTACTATTATTATTATTATTACTATTATTATTATTACTATTATTATTATTACTATTATTATTACTATTATTATTGATATTACTATTATTATTACTATTATTATTATCATTATCATGATCATTATCATTATTATTATTATTATTATTACGATTATATTATTATTGACATAAAAAAAGAATACAAGGTCAAATTTTTGTCTAATAAATTATATATATATATATATATATATATTATATATATATATATATATATATATATATATATATATATATATATATATATATATATATATATATATATATATTGTTTGTTATTTTAGTTTACAAATTCGAAGTGTTCGACAACTATGTTGGACTGTCTTTCTTGAATAAAAAAAATAATAAAAAAACTGACAAAATACACAAACAGATACAATTTAGAAAAACGCAGTGCACCACTCCATTTTGTTAGATCATAAACGCTGCAAACGCTGCACACTAGAAAAAGCCACGTTCGGTTGACCGATGTTGTAAAAAAGTAGTTGCCAATATTTATTGATCGATTCCAGATTGGCTTTTCCTATTACATAATTCTAAGTGTATTTTTTATAAAAAAAGAACTCACTGCTATGTCTTGTATTGGCTTAGCATGCTACTTTGTCATATAGATACAATCTCCACATATAACGAATTGAAATAATAATGTTTACTCTCTACTACTCTTTGGAACAAACAAACACTAGAATAAGATAACACAGCATAATGTAAGTTAAATGCAGAACCAACTTTTTATTAATTACAAGTTTGAATAGCTTCTCGAATTCCTATACAAAAAAGATGCGAATTAAACTTGGAGGAATAAATGAAGTTTATTAACTAAAAAACCGCTTCACCTACGACGACACCAGTGTTCGCAAGAAGTGACAAGACGATCTTTTTTAAAGTTGACACCGGTTGACAGATCCATAAGTCTAACTGGTTACCTTGAGATACATTTTAAACATCATGAGTGTATGTGCTAGCGCTCATTCACTAAACGGAAATCCAGTAAAAGCCTCGTTATTTTGAGAATTATTGGGAGTCCAAACTTGGACAAATTCTGAGATCATAGCTCTACTATTGCTCGAGGAATATTAATAATCCTGAGGATTTGATTAATACTTAAAAGTATTAATTTCCAATAATGGTAATATTGCTAACTGTTACTTCTGCGTGCCTTATCTTGGGTGAACTTAAACTAATACAACAGAGACCAAGTGAACAGCGGTGTTATTTGATTTCTACTTTGGCGGATACACCCAAAGCACTTAAAAGTTATCTTAGATTATACGTTATACCATATGCAGCGGCCGGGCTAACGAAGATAACTAGGACAAAAGATAAAGCGGCTTTCCCAATATTTACTAACAGCTGAGCCGTTACAAGGGTTCTGTCTATTAGCCATGAAACTTTGTCACATGTTATACAAACATAGAAATAATAAAAAGATAACCACGTCATTGATCACAATAAATTAATAAATACCGCTCGTGTATATTTTGTTCCAGTCGTCTTTTCTATGTTAAGCAGAAAAATGACTAAAAAAAATTTATTCCGCAATATACATTTTGTAATATTTTTTATTTTGGAATTTTAAAAACAATCTCATGTGGACTAAATAAAAATAATTTATCTTTTTCACACTAGGACAGATAACTCCGCTTAGTGGGGATCAGAAATGAATCGATCTAGCGAGTCCCTTTGTCTGGATAAAGGAGGAGGGTTTACGTCAAGAAAGACATGCGGCAGTAAAACCTACATCACAACACTAAAATGGTCAAATTGTTTCATATTGGTTCGATCAAACAATAGGGCCTTCCTCCGTAAGCGATGCGCATAACAATAATGTACGTAGAGAAGAAAACTACGTTACAAGACAGATAATAGCATTAGAAGTGGAAAGTAAAAGAAACCGTGATCGATCAAAGATAATCTGGTCGGTTTGTGTGGAAACCGATATGAAGGAGAGGAAACTAACAAAAATTGACGCTAGAGACATAACCAAATGGAGAATGCTGACCAGAAACACCGACCCCTCATAAAAGAGAAGTGGTCTAGCGGTACAGCGCTCGAATTCGGACCTCGGTGGGCATGGGTTCGAATTCCATTATCGGTACTAAAATGCGGGCCTACGTTCGGCTTCGCTAAATGTCCACTGCTGAAAGATGCTTCTCGTAAAACATTCAAAGTAGCAAACATAAAATAAAATAAAAGAAAAAAAGAAAAAAATACTGGGATAAATAATTTTTACTCAATTATTTATATAATGTACTATCAGTATGGAGCGAAAAATAAAACACTCCCTAATGGAGCAAATCTGTGTATAAATAAATACTTGATAAAAATACTTTCTACAATATAAATTAGTTGAAGCAAAACCAGATATTATGGAGAATAAATTAAAATGCATTAAACGGAATGAAAATACAAATAAAACAAAAAATAAATAATTTTACAATAGATGTTAGGAGATGCTAGATTAAAAGTTGGTGAAAAATATTAACAAGACTTTTTCACTTGAAAAAATTCAGTTTTTAATACTTTTAATATTTTATTACAACAATGCATGGAGCCATGTTCTATTAAAACCAGAAAATGGCAAACGTGTTAGATATATTAAAAATTTACCGTTATAGATAGGTTTAATTTTTTGACAAAAACCCAATTGCTATAATATACTTATTAAAAAAGTTAATATCTATGTAATATTTATTCTTGTGATCTATGTTTTACCAGTAGAAAAGGAGAAAATAAGGGATAGATCATCTTTACCTGAATTCTATTATAGCCGATTTTAAGTACGGTTAAAGTGAAAGACTAAAATTAGTATCTTTTTAGCAATTCCGGTAAAGGAACATCAAGGTACCATTACATAAAACTATAACAAAAAAAAGTGAAAGCATAATTTTGACAGAATTTATCAAAATTTATGTCATCGCCACTGTTCGCAAAGATTGACGAGGCCGCCTGATTTTTTTTGTAAGGGTTACCTTTCTTAACCCAATGGCTTCATATGATACCTTTTAGGTATCCTGGGTGCATGTTTGCACCCACCAGCCGTAGCGGAACCTAAGTTATATCACTGTGCACTCGGACCCTGCTGTTATTAGTTTATATGCCTATAGGCACCTAGTTCAGGATGCAGCATGTGGAGGACGAACAGTCAGGAATATCACCATTATTGGAAATTGAATATTTATAAGCTTTACTCAAATTCTCAGAATTATTGAAAATTCAATGTACAATCACATTAAACACTCTTTCAACCCCACGCTCAACAAATCCAAAAGATTTTGAATAATAATAGTATTAATAGTAATAATAATAGTAATAATGATAGTAATAATAATAATAATAATAATAATAATAATAATAATAATAATAATAATAATAATAATAATAATAATAATAATTTTAATCCAAAAGGCATTTTGCGTTAAATCCTTGAATTAGTAAATAAAATCCTTTTTCAATTTTTGACAAATAAATGTACATTTTAACTATCTTATTTCCCCCAAAATATTGTTTGCATTTATTTCCTCAAAAAATCACGACCCAAGATGACACGTTAATACTTCTTGTCTTCCCGTCTTACTCTACTTGACATGTCCCCACCAAATTCCACCCGACGTGTCACAAATGTATCGCTTTCACTAATCCTCCCTTCCATCCTCCACCCTCAATGCCTTCTTGACAAACTATCAGCACGTTTGATTATTGAAAATCGACTGTGGGAAGAAAACCACACAAAAGACATAATAATAAAATAATCCTTTTTGGCCAAATAAAATGAAATTCATTTTGTACCAATTTTAAGGTGTCTGTGTGTGTGTATGTATGTATGTGACGAGTAATATTTGAAATAGTTACATTCAATTGTTGATAATAGCTACTGAATTTAACAATGTTCCCCTCTCCATTTGGACTGCCAAAATTGACTAAAACATGCTTTGTCAAGGCCGCATTCAGTACCGGCGGTGAAATCGAACGACTGTTTAGTAGGAGATACGTGTTTTGTGACTTGGTTACATGTACCACTTTGGGACAATTGTACATGAGAAAGTGCCAATAGTGTAGAAACACACGTTTGTGAATCAATGTGTATCGATAAACTGGTGTTGTATGGTGTAGAGGGAAATGTAACAGGGCAATTTAAAAATTAATCATTCTTAACAGTTTGCACCTCAACAAATTTATTTTTTCCCAAAGATTTATACTATTCCATCAATGTGTCCTGTTGTCTTACATACATATTATTGTTACTAATATTATTATTAATATTATTGCTATCATCATTACTATTATAATTATCATTATTATTATTATATATATTATTATTATTATTATTATCATTATTATTATTATTATTATTATTATTATTATTATTATTATTATTATTATTATTATTATTATTATTATTATTATTATTATTATTATTATTATTACTATTATTACTATTATTATTATTATTATTATTATATTATTATTATTATTATTATTATTATTGTTATTATTATTATTATTATTATTATTACTATGAATATTACATTGTTATTATTATTAGTATTATTACTATTACTATTATTGTTATTATTGTTATAAGAATAATTATAAGAATAATAATATTATTATTATTATTTTCGTCGTTGACCTGTATGCTTTGATAGAAGTACATTCAGTATTATTGAAAAGAACATTAACGCCACTAGAATAAGCAAAAGATAGTCAAAAGGTGAAATGATATAAAGGTATAAATAAACAATTGCAGACAAAAAACAAATTAAAAAAGTGTTGCATTCAATAAATGCATCAGTAGCGTAATTCTAGTTTGGCATTATAAATCAACAACTGTTGATTATTGATTGAAGAAATTATAAGTGATGATAGCAACAATTCCTTATAAAAGAATGCAAATTTGTACAAGAAAAAGAAATAGAACAAAAACGATCGATAAAGCAACTGCACTCACATGTAATGTAGGACACATGTCTACTGTAACTTGTGCAGTCCATGTGTAGCACTAGTTTAATGGTACTCGAAGTAGACGTGAACTTGGACAGTTTGCTTTCTAAAACCAGTCCTAAATGCAAATGCCTTCGCTTAAAAGTGTTTCTCATAAAGCATCCAAGTATTAACAAAACAAAAAGATATTGCCAGACCATGAAGATAGGGCGTGGGTTCAAGTTCGTGTGTGTGTGTGTGTGTGTGTGTGATTTAAAAGGTATACCGGGGTGGTCTAGCGGTACAGCGCTCAAATTTGGACCTCGGTGGGCATGGGGGTTCGAATCCCA
Source organism: Cardicola forsteri (assembly GCA_025895645.1). Classification (NCBI taxonomy): domain Eukaryota; kingdom Metazoa; phylum Platyhelminthes; class Trematoda; order Strigeidida; family Aporocotylidae; genus Cardicola; species Cardicola forsteri. Next base: position 177,052 of record JAKXYG010000455.1, read on the forward strand.
TCACCGGCCCACTAAAATGCGGGCCCACGTTCGGCTTCGCTAAAATGTCCACTACTGAAAGATGTTTCTTGTAAAACATTTAAAGTAGCAAATTTAAAATAAATAAAAATACACCGCTGATGATTCCAAACAAGGATGAAACAGTTATACAGGAGTGCTTCTAGTTGACTGAAATCAAGTGGATTTACTATTCAAAAAAATATGACAATTTTGATCTACTAAAAAGCTATTATTAATGCAGAAATTGTTAAAAATTAAAAGTTTCTTTGTATATTGGGTCTTGTTTGTATTTTGAAAAAAAATGTTTTGTAATTGTAGTAAAAAAGTATATAATATTACCTATCTATTATTTCCCCGTTTTCAAATTTTGTGAAAAGGTTTAAATACCTTGGTTCATTGCTAGAAGAGAATGGAGATTTGAATACAGAGATAGCGCAAATAACACAGGCAGAATGGTATAATTGGAGGGAAATTACGGGAGTTCTATGCGACAGAAGGATAACAGCAAAGACAAAAGGTAGAATTGTTAATATTGCAGTGCGACCGGCCCTGATCTACTGATCCGAAACGTGGCGTATTAAAAAAGCCCAAGAGAGAAAACTGAATTCAGTAGAAATGAAAATGCTTTGATAGTCTTTGGGACAGAATAGAAAATGACGTTGAAAGTCATCGAAGCTTATAAAAAAATTTAAGAAAAAAGGCTAAGGTAGTATGACCATATTCTACGTTGAGAAGAAAACCGCGTTACGACGAAAATAATGGAATTGGAAGTGGAAGATAAAAGAAATTGTGGCCGACCAAAGAGAATCTGGTTGGATTGTGTGGAAACCGATATGAAGGAGAGGAGACTAACAAAAATTGACGCTACGGACAAAACCAAATGGAGGATGTTGACCAAACACACCGACCCCTCATAAAAGAGGTTTCATTTTTTGGCATTTCAATGTAACCAATCTATCAATAGTACACATTTATGCACCTAAATGGAATGTACAATTATCAATGACATGCTTTACCAAGCTAATAGAAATGTGCTTTACAATTTTAGATCAAATTACATCTACAACGCACAAACGTTTATTTTTTCCAAAATAAGATGGAATGTACAACTTTATTCGGTTTTTAAGTAGGCATGCATAATTTCCCTTTAATGATTCGAATATACCGTGGAAATATGAGAATTATGTTTGTTTTAATTCGTGTGTATGTGGGGGAGGTGGGGGAGGAGGGTAGGAAGTATATTTTGGGAAAAAACAAACTGGCGTTGTAGAATTTGTGTGCTGTAATAAAACAAAAATGTAAAATAAACAAGAAAATGTATGCATATACAGCATACACGACCAACATTGATTATTGAAGTTTTTTTTTGTGGAATGTATTTTGTTGCATGTTTTTGGGTAAAATGGATATTTTTCTTTAAAAAAAAACCTCCCAAACATTCAGCTGTGCAATCGAAATCCTGTCTATAATGACACAACTTTACTGTAGCCTGTCCCAAACCCGATTGAGGTCGAAAAAGGAGTATAGTACAACGGTAGGAACAACAAAAGTGGAAACACTAGTCAAGTAAAAGAATAAAAAAGAAACAACGTTCGATTTCAACAATTTAAAGTACGAACGGGTTTTGTACTACACACAGAACCGTTTTTTATATTAAGTACAATGCAAAAAGCAATAATAGTACAATTGAACGAATGAGCATTTTTACACGGTGAATGAAAAAAAATCACCACTGTACTCCCATTTCCGATTGGTTATTCTCATTTGTTCAATTCATGTGATCTGGTGCAAATTAAAACACACAATATAATTGCAGTTGTTATTTTAAATTTATTTTTGCTATTTTGAATGTTTTGACAGAAAACGCGCATCTTTCAGCAGTGGACATGTAAGTAAAGCCGAACGTAGGCCCACATTTTGGTGAGCCGGTGGTGGGATTCGAACCCCGATGACTACTCAGGTCCAAGTCGAGTGCTGCACCGCTAGACCACCTATCGGCATATTGAACGATTAACTTTGATGGCAACAAACGTGGAAGAATAACAAAGTTTCTTGACTGGTAGATGGCATCCTTGTAACGTCGCCACTGTTCGCAAAGATTAACGAG